>JAJPUD010000189.1:391251-537915 GCA_023553655.1 Myrmecobius fasciatus | reverse complement strand
TTCTTGCATAACTTCTCAAGCATTTCAACATTATTAACATGTAGTGGGCTTCCTGCCATCTAGGGGAGGGGAGGGGACTGAGGGTAAAATTTGTAATGGAAAGCTTTGTAAAGATCAATGTTGGGGAACTACCCATATATATGTTATACAAATAAAAAGCTTTAATAAAAAAACAAAACAAAACAAAAGATGGCATTTGAGACAAGTGAAGAAGGAAGCCAAAAATTCTAAGAGGCAAAGATAAGGAACAAGAGCATTTAAGGCTCCTTTCTGAGAAGGTGGCATTTCTCAGATCCTGGGTATTTTCTTTGGCCATCCCCCATTCCTGGAATGTTCTTCCTCTTTATTTCTGCCTACTGAACTTCCTGGGTCCCTCTAAGTCTCAAATAAAATTTCCATCTTCTATAGGAAGCCTTTTTCAAGCTCTCTTAAATCTAGTGCCTTCCCTCCATTAATTATTTCCTATTTATCCTGCATATGGGTCGTTTGCATATATATGTATGCATATTTTCTCTTCCATTAAATTGGGAATTTCTCGAGGGCAACAACTATCTTTTGCTTCTTTTTGTAACCCAAGAGTGTCTGGTATGAAACAGGTGCTTAATAAATGTCTATTGGTTGATTTATTGATTGACTTCTACCTTGTGGTACACAGGATCTATCTTAAACAGTCTCACATGTGAATTTCATATTTCCTTACATTGTCTTTTTAGAGGTACAACTTCCTGTTCCCACAATGTAAACTTTGGGGTGGAGGGGGGAGAGAGGAAGCAAGGATATATCCTCTACTTCTATAATTCTCACAGTCCTTATACTGCTAGGTATACAATAAGGCTTGGACATTGTGTGAGAACAAGAGAGACCAATGAACAGTGCCTGAAAAAAAAAATCATAAGAATGCACACATTGCACCCTTATGGACACCAAGCTTTATGTGGGCCACTGACTACCTGAACCCTATCCAGAGAAAAATGAACAAGAAGATGGAGGGAGTATTGTCATGTTAATTAGTTAAATAAAGATTTAGGGGACTCATGACTCTGTCCTTTATTCAAAGGAGCAGAGTATTTATAGAGCATTTTAAGGTTTGAAAATTATTTTGTACCTATTATCTCATTTAATCCTCACAACAATCCTGTAGAGTAGATGCTATCATTATCCCTTTTTTACAGATAAGGCAACTGAGACTGAGACTTAAGTGACTTGCCAAGAGTAATACACAGCTATTAAATATCCAAAGCATTAATTGAACTCAGATACTCCAGATATTTGGTCCAGTACTCAACCCATATATTACACATCTCTCTCTATAAATATCTTCTGTCTTCAAATATTTGAAGGGCTGTCATGTGGAAAAGAGAGTAAACTTTCTCTGCTTTGGACCTCAGAAGACATTGTTGTTCGGTCATATCTAACTTTTCATGACCCCATGTGGGAATTTCTGGGTAAGGAAATTTGAGTGATTTGCCATTTCCTTCTTCAGCTCATTTCACAGTTGAGAAAACTATGGTAAACAGTTAAGTGACTTGCCCAGGGTCACACAGCTAGGAAGAATTTGAGGCCACATTTGAACTCAGGAAGATGAGGTCTTCCTGGCTCTAGGAATAGCAGTCTATCAACTCTAGGATTCAGCTGCCCTTAGAAGACAGAACTAAGAACAAATAGGTAGAAGTCATGGAAAGCATATTTTAATTCAATATAAAGAAGAGCTTTCTAATGTTAATTATAACCATATGAAAATGATATAATCTATCTCATGAACTAGGGAGCAGTCAAAGCATTCAAACAGAAATCAGATGAATACTTCCTGGGGATGTTCATCCTTCAAGAAGTAGGTGACTTCTAAAATGCCTTCCAACTCTATAACTGTATGAGAACCCAGAAGAATATTTATCCCTGATTCTCAATGCTGTCTTGACAAGGTGTTTAATTCAACAAGTCTTAATTAAGTAGCTACTCCATGCTAGGTACTGTCCTAGGCAAGTTGCAAAGATAAAATAAAATATCTCTTGCCCCCAAGAAGTTTAATTTGACTAGGAAGAAATGCAGATAAATAGGTACTATACATATATGTATATATGTATAATGTATATGCATTATACATATATACATATATGTATAGTACCTATTTATCTGCATTTATCTATACACATACACAAAGGTGTGGAGGAAAATACCGACAGGTGAAAGTATCAGGAAATACATCATGTAGAAAATGATAATTAAGACTTAAAAGAAACAAAGGATCCCAAGATGCAAAGGTGAAGAGATAGCTTTTTAGTCATGGGATGTAATCTGTTCAAGAAGGAAATGAAATAATTTGTGTGAAAACTAAGCACTACTAAATAAACACTAATAAAATCACCCTGAGTAAAGAGTGTGTGAAGGAGAGGTTGAAGATGGACAATTTAAGAAACCATGATGTCACTTTTTTTGGAGAAGCTGCCCTCCCTCCACCATATCAAAGACTACCTACAGAGGAACTGGGCTATTTTGCAACTTCCTATATAGCTTCACCTAGTAAGACTCTCAACTTAATTCCCTAACTCATGCCCATTGGCAGTTTCAGTTCCCAGAATTCAGCTAGCTACATACAAGTCTTCCTAAAGGTTCTAATGATAACTCTGAAATGTTGGGACATCTATCTTAATGCCCTCATTCTAGTGTTCTCCTCAATATCAAACTACCCCAATATAATTTTGACCAGTGCCAATAATTATCTCTCCCATATCACTTAGTCATTTATATATCCTCAATATCATCTATAAATACTTAACATTGATTAGGGAATATGATCCTGTTTAGCAGACTGACTCAGAAAAAATGCAAATAGCAATAATTTCTATTTTGGCCAGAAACTCTCAGGGTCTTCCCCTCCCAGATTTATTCATTTATTTTTTTTTCCCCTTGACTAGGTGAAAGAAGCCATTCTTTGCCTCAATTGCTACCCAGCCTTAATCACTAAATGGGTATGGCCTCAGTCAAACTTCAATCTATTGAAACTCTTAGCTTAAAAAGGCCAGAGTCTCCCGTTGCATCCAGGTGATCCTGATCTATATCTGGCCACTGGACACAGATGACTCTGGAGGGGAAAGTGATCTCCCTCACTTAAATCTAATTCACTTGCATGTAATAGCATCACCTCCTTGACGGCATGGTCTTTTTCCAAAACAAAGGGCAAACAAGAAAAAACAACTTACTGAGAAGATAAACTGGAAACACTCTCCTCCTCAAACCTGAAGATAGTATGCTCAGACCTGATAGTCACTACTACTCTCTGTCTTACTACATTCTCTTCCAAGCTCTCCCTTCCTTGCAGCATCTCATCAATCCACAAGCAGAGTCAAACTCTGCTCCTCAGGGCTATCTGTGCTCCCCAATGAGCTCAGCTACTAGCAAATTCTGCTATGAAGTCTAGTGGCTAGACTTCAGGTAGGAGATCCCTTTTAAACCTTACAAGGCTATAGCCTCGCCTATTGCATCCCCAACACTCATTCAACCATGAAAAAGAATGAAACCCAGAGATTGAAAATTAGTTGCACCATGTCCTCATTTGTGGTTTCTTATCAGTACACATGGGGAAAATAGCCACTGACCTTACCTCCTCTCTCTAATGCAGGTGATTTGTAGTACTCCTGGTTTAGATCACTATCAGGAAGATAGAGATTTTGCCTGTTTTTCATGCCTTTTATGATCACACCCAGTTCCAGTTTACCAGCCATTTAAAAAAGGCTTTGCTTCACTCAATAAGCCCAATAGTAAAGATACATATTAAATGTATTCTCTGAAGGGTAAATTATTCCACTGTTCTTGAAGCTGATCCTCCAAGCATCCAACACGAATTGGCAATAGACAGAGATTCATGCATGTGTTTCTAGGACTCAAGTTTTCATTTCCCCATTCTGTCCCAAAACTGTCCATCCTCCTCCACTCCCAACACACACACACACACACACACACACACACACACACACACACTAATTATTATGGATAAGAGGCAACCTGGGATACTAGAAAAAGGATAGAGATTAGACCTCAAAGATAAGAATACAATCAAGTACAATCCCTGACACATACTGGCTGTGTGACCCTAAGCAAAACATTGCATTCTACATGCCCTAACTCTCTAAATTCTATGCCATCCTAAACTAGTGGAAATAGTTTTCTCATTTAAGATTTCCTTATATCTGTGAAATCATAAACCCTAGTCTTTATCCTTCTTCTGAGTAAGCAGGTACTAAAATCAATTTTCTTTTTCTGCACTTGGTCTGCTTACTAAGAAGGATAGAGGGTACCCTTTCAGCCAACAAATGCTTTAGGGAAGGTGAAGCCAACTCAGTCCACTAAAACATAACAAAATCACTCAGTGTCCCATGAGAGAATTAAGGGATCACCCAGTTATTCCAACCCTCAAATTTCACAAAAGAGTAAACTAAGATCTAGAAAATGGAATTGATGTGGGCAAGGTGACAAAATTCAATTCTGTAGTTTAAAAAGTTCAAGATACATAATTTCTGGGTAATTAGTCATTGTATTAAAAATGCCAGTATTTTAATAAAAAGAGATCAGGGGGTACTCTTGATTGCCAAAGGCAATCACAGTTCATATGCCCTTGGAACAAGGGTGTTCTTAAAGGTGGCAATCAGCTCTGGTTGATTAACAATTAATAAGAAAATTACTATTATGATGGAGGACTGGATCTATTCTGATGAACTTTGGTTATGTCATTTACTTCTAAAAGTTACTCCCAGCCTGGGGCAATCTATTCAAAGAAGTTACTTCCACTCAAACCAGAGTAGAAGGTTGGGTGGGATCCAACTAAAATTGAGGAAAGTTAAGTAAATTCATTATCAGTAATGTTCTTCAAGAGAGTGAATTTTGAAATGAACACTATAGAAAAAAAGGGAAACTCCAAATCTTTCCAAATCATTGGTTATTGATAATCATTTCTCTCAACTCATACTGAAAGTAAAGCTGAGTTGAGTCTTTGCCAGGCTAAGCCCAAATAGACTCAGATTTTTGAAGATGGAAGGAACTAGATATCACTTTATCTATGCATCTCATTGACAAGGACAGGACTTCCCATCTCAGGAATCCACTCTCAAGCCAAAACTTTTAGCTGAGTTGTTGAAATTTGGTTTTCAAATTTCCACTAGCCTTTCCATAACAGCTGGTCTTACAATAATATTAACTTGCATTTATACAGCACTTTTAGATTTTCACAGCACTTCACACATATTAGTTCATTTGATCTCCATAACAACTACACCCCATTTTACAAATGATAAAACTGCGTTTGAGAGGGTTTGTCTAGAGTCCACTACTAGTGATTGTCCCAAGCAAGTTTCCTAAGGACAAAATAAGGCTTATTCAAAAGTCCTAAGTAAGACCGTCTGACTCCCAGTTCAATTTGGCACTCATAGCTCTGTCCTTCGAACTACCTAGGTGTCATGACTCAGAATAATCCACTTAGCAGGAAGGGGACCCTTAAACCTGGCCCCAAGCTCACCACCCCAGCCCCCCTACTCCAGCTTAAGGACCCATGGGTTGCCTTCTTCCTTTGCCTGGCCCTTTCCTTAACACCACAACTTCCCTAGTACCTAATCTAGGGACAAATCAGATTGTGAGGTAGAGAAATGCCATTAAACCTCCTAAACTTTTGTCCTAACTGCAGCCCACCCCATTCTCTCCATATTCAAAGAGTTTAAGAAGCCAGAAAGGGCCAAATCCTGGAGGGGAAACAAAGGTCCTTAGGATGAATTAGAGGAAACTTCAAAAAGGAATTCAAAAAGGAAAAAGTTCAAATCCAATTAGGTACATGACTTTGAGCAAGTGGCTTAACCTCTCTCTAGACTTATGTTCCTCAGCTGTAAAATGGGAATAACAGACTGCCTCAAAAGGTTCTTATGAGCATCAAAAGACAAAATATAAGTAGTCTCTAATGGTGCTTGGCACAAAATTAAGAAATTCTTGATTCCTTTCCCTTTTTTTTCTCTTCCCCTGCCTAGACCCCCCACCTAAAGACTCTCAGGAGAAAATGGGGAGAGGGAAGAGGAACTCTTTCTAGTCACAGATGGTCTCTGGACTAAAAGCATAATAAGAAACTTGGCATACTAGGGATACTGTAGGGTCTGAAGTTGGGTGAGTCTCCAAAGTGCTCATAGCCAAAGAAAAAGCCAATTTGGTGGATACAGTAATTGGTCCTCAATAAGTCTTCTTCCTGTGTCTGGACTATGCCAAACATTGGATTCTACCAGTTTTTTCAAATAGACAAAAAAATCTTTAAGACCTTGACAGAAAATGGTAGTCCCCTTAACCCTACACTTTTATAATGCTTACACAGTTATTACACACCATCTCTGCCAATGGTTCCAATCCTTTCCCTCACTAGAAGTCCCCTCTCTCCCCTTCTCCTCCTTTTTTTCTTAGAGGAATGCAACCTGTGTTCAGCTGTCCTTTAAATCTCTTGCCAGGGCATATTTCCCACCTTTGGGCAAGTTCCAGGACTATAGCCAAGGCTCTATGGACCTGCTCTAGTTATAACTTAGCCAGAGATCACTAAGTAAACCAGTTTGACTGGAACTCTGAGTGAGAGAGGAATAAAAAAAAAAAATCAGTCTAGAAAGAAAGGGACCTACTATCTTTTAATAAGTCAATTTGCCACATTTGTATAACCATAAGCACCAATTGGAAAAGAGCAGGTTTAATGATGATCTCACATTGACCTTAGCTTAGAATAAAGGCCTCCAAGAGGATATGACTAAACTTGGGATTTGTGGACTCAAATGTTCTGACACTTCTGGAATAAAGCACTTTTTCGTTTGCATTAAGCTCTGTTTGATTCTAAAGAAACAAGTTTCACAAAACAAAATTCACTTGTCTTAAAATACTAAATTAGTTGCCCTATTAGGATTCATTTAAGTTTTTTTAGATAACTAAATTAGACTCAATTGTTTATTAGTTCCCAACTTTTTGTCTTCAATTATTGTGATTCTTTAAATCAGAGTAAATTCACTAACAATGCCCATGGCATTCTATCTATATCTTCACATCAATCAATATTAGGTTCCACCTTTCCTGATCTTAATTGCCAGAGTCATTTTCCCTGCTAAGGAAAGTATACATTGTGTACTATGTACTCATTCTTCAACTTGCTAAAGCATTTTTCCCAAGGGCCTGTACTGAGAAAAATTCTGTGAACAGTGGTTGAAAAATGGTTATTTCAAGCATGACAATTGATTTGTTATTCAGAAAATTCCCCTTCCAGATACTGATAATATAAAAATAGACTATGTATATACCCATGGAAAATGTGTTTCTTATTTACATACTCACATTATTATAATAGTATGTTAGTTCTTTGTACAGGTTACCTTATTCTATTATGCTTCACATTACAGCATTTCACAGATATTGTGGGGTTCTTTTGTTTGTTTATAAATTAAAGATTTGTAGCAACTCTACATCAAGCAATTCTATCAGTGCCATTTTTCCAACAGCATATGCTCACATTATGTATGTGTCACATTTTTTAAACTCTTGCAATATTTTTAACTTTTTTATTATTATCATATATGTTATAGTGATTTGTGATCTTTTATATGATTGTGTAATTATTTGGGGAGACTACCCCACATGAGATTTAATTTAATTTAATGAAAATAGTGCATATATAAAACAGTAAAATTAATTGATAAATGTTGTGGATTTTCTGCCTATTCCACCATCTAGCAGTTTTCTTCCTTCTCTCCCTCTCCTCTAGCCTCCCTATTCCCAGAGACACCACAATATTGAAATTAGGCCTATTAATAATCCTGCCTTGGTCATTAACTGTTCAAGTGAAAGGAAGAACCAATCTTTGCTGCAAAATCCATTGTTTTCTTATTTTAAGAAATTGCCACAACTACCCCAACCTTCACAAATCACTACCCTGATCAATCAATAAACCATCATTATCAAGTCGGGATC
The DNA here is from genome assembly GCA_023553655.1 of Myrmecobius fasciatus. Taxonomy (NCBI): domain Eukaryota; kingdom Metazoa; phylum Chordata; class Mammalia; order Dasyuromorphia; family Myrmecobiidae; genus Myrmecobius; species Myrmecobius fasciatus. Next base: position 529,947 of record JAJPUD010000189.1, on the reverse strand, counting down.
CTCCACCAGCAAAAAGATTATAACTTGCAAAGGTTCAGATGATAGCAATTTTTTAGCAATAGGTACTTTTAAATTTAGGTCTGTACTTTTTTTTAGACATAATATATATCGGACACTTACTAAATTACAACATAATATAAACATAACTTTCTATGCACTGGGAAACCAAAGAGTTCATGTGACTCACTTTATTTCAGGTAGTCTGGAACAGAAATCTCTAAGGTATGCCTGTACTAGAGAATGAATAGGAAAACTATGCTTTTTTTTTTTTTCTGAAAGATAAGTTATTTGAAAGCCATTAGAATTTTTAATTCCAGGGAAAGAAATTATTCATCATAATGCTGACTAAAAATATCAATGGATAATTTCATATAATTAGAATAAATGTTTGTGAAATTTATAGAGAAAAACAAACAGGCAAAAAAAAAAAAATAGTCCAAGAGTTCTTTCCTGACTTTAAAGCATGTAAATTCACAGTTATCAAAACTACTTGACACTATGCTAAAAGCAGATCAATAGAACAGAAGTCACATAAATAGATCTGATTATATTTAAAAACTTAACATATGACCAACTTATTTTGTCATATGAGAAAAAGGATCATTATTCAATAAGCAGCGTGGGAAAATGGGAGGAAATTTAAAGAAAAATGCACTTTATCCTACCAATATTTAGATAGTTACATGGCATCAGAGGGTGAATGTAGGCAGATTGCAATATATAACAAATATAATAAATTATAACATATAACAAAAGAAATTTAGAAGAATGGGAATAAATCTCATCAGGCAAACATAAACAATGTAGAATTAAAAAGAAATTGACTGGTTATGATGAGAGGACAAGAAATGACAGGCAGGTAATTCTGGCATCAAAGAAAATAAGGAAGGACTCTAACATGTTGAATAGACACTTTGTGGCAAAATGATGGGAAAACATAAACAAGAGTAGAATAGGGAAGCCACAGATAAATGGTGATCTGCTTCAATGGAAAGAACATCCAGTCAAAGACATCTGAGATCCATGAGTATTAATACCTTCTATCAGTCAACATTTAAGTGTCTATATGTTCCAATATTGTGGGGATACAAAATCAAAAAGAGAGAATGACAGACAAACAGAAGCTATTTTTCTCTTCTACTGAAGGAGCAATATATGTACACACACACACACACACACACACACACACACACATACACATATACAGGTATATATGTAAATTCTTCATCACCTTCTACCACCAGACACTCTTCCCCCCAAGGCAGGAGGGTATAGCAGAAAGTACAATGGCCCTGGAATCAAAGAACCCGGGTTACAAATTCTGTGTCTGATGTCTACTACCTGTGTGACCTTGAATAAATAGTCTAACTTTATTGGAACTCAGTTTCCTTATCTATAAATATTAGACAAGAGGGCCTCTAAGATCCTCTCCAATTTTTGATTGTCCTAGCATCTTTTCCTTGGCTTCAGGGACTCCACATTCTCTTAGCTATCTACCTATATTTTCCAAAAGCTTTTTTTTTCTCTTTCCAATGTTCCTTACTCTTTTCTGGACTTATTAATGGAGGATGGAAATTAACTCCACTGGAGCCTCCAGTGGAAGCTCCATTAACTAATGGAGTCAGTTAATTGACTCCCATACCTTCAACTATCACTTTGAAACATACACAGACACACACATATATCTCTGCACGATCAATCAATAAACATTTATGAGGTACCTGCTATGTGGAAGGCCCTATTGTAGACACTGAGGATACAAAAAGAATCAAAAGACCATCCATGGCTTCAAAAAGTTTACAATCTAAGACATGTAAAGAGATAGACAGATGATAGACAGATAGAGGAAGACAATAGATGGATAGATGGATGGATAAATGGATAGACAGATGGATAGATAGGTATGTCAAACTATAGACAAGATAGTAATGGTAGTAGTAGTAGTACTACTACTACTACTAGTAGTAGTAGTACTACTACTACTCTACTACTACTACTAGTAGTAGTACTACTAGTAGTAGTAGGAAAATTATAATTATTCCTTCTACATTATGGGAATTCCAGGTACAGCACCCTCCCATAATCTGGAAAATCCATGTAAAATTTTCTGGCCTTCTCTTTGTACTAGAGAAGAAGTCTGAATTATTATGGTATTAAAGATAAAATATGTTTATATTATACAATTATATATATATATTATGCATTTCTGAGTTTCTAAACTTTCATCTGCAGCTTCTATAAAACTCCCCTAAAATTCCCATTTAATTTCTGGTGCCAGTCTGTGATATACTGTAACTGTGATGGGAAAAATCACGATATGGAAAAGACAACTATTCTTATTGGATAACATTTATATAGTACATTAAGCCTTGCAAAGTGTTTATATATAAATATATATATACTTATACATATGTCTTTTTCTATATATTTGGCTTATTTGGGTAGAAAATTTTACTTCATAGAACCATAGAACTCAAAATGACTTCAGAAACTACCTAGTACAATTCAGAATCACAAAATAACAATCCATGAGTTAGCCCGATTTTTCTTAATTGGGGCTCAGCCCCATCTTAAGTTACTGCTGCCAGCCCCATTTGAAGGGCAGTAAGAAGTCTAGGCTTCTAGTTCTAGAAAGATGTTCATAAATGTGTGTTAACTATTCATTCTCATTTGGAAAAGTAGATAGACCTATCTAATAACTATTTATCTCATGATCTGAGAGGAAAAACACAAATAACTGCACTATGAAGTACTAAGTAAGGATAGCATAGCATTTCAAAACTAAATGCTTTGTGACATCATAGGGGAAAGTTGTTAACACCTGGGAGGCCTGAGGAAAACTTCCTGGCAAGGTAACATATGAAGAGGGCTTTAAATATTGGATTATAAATTTAGTCATTAAGGGGGGGAGGCATTCTAGGTATAGAGAATCAGGTGAATAAAGGGAAAGGAGATGTGAGAGTGTAGTTCATAGTAAAGTAATCCATTTTCACTGAAGCTTTGGCTACCTGGATAGGTGGGAGGGAATAATATGAGAAGAGACTTGTCAGGTTAGGTAACATTAGATCATGAAATCATTGGACCATAGATATAAATTTGGGAGAGCCCTCAGAAAGCTGTCTAATTTAAGCCCATATATTTTACAAAGGAGGAAACTGATACCCATGGAGGTGACTTTCTAAGGTCATATTTCTTGTTGGGTGGCTAGGTGGTGTAGTAGTTAGAACAAGAAGCAGTTAAATTTGGCCTCAGACACTTATTAGTTATATGACTCTGGATAAGTCACTTTACCCTACTTGCTTTAGTTTCTTTATCTATAAAATGAGTTGGAAAAAGAAATGGCAAACCACTCCAATATCTTTGCTAAGAAAACCCCAAATAGGGTAACAAAATCAGATAACAAATGAAGATGACTAAACAACAATATGTTACTAACACTACAATACTCTTAATTACTCAATATCAGAACTTCAGATTCATCTGATTATTTTATCTCCTTCACTTTCCGTATCTATAAGGTAGTGGTTGTTTAGTCACTTAGACATGTCAGATTCGTTGTGATCCCATTGGGGTTTTCTTGCAAGGTTTCCCATTTTTCCCCAGCTCATTTTGAATAAGGAAACTGAGGCAAGAGGCTTCAGGGATCTGCTGAGAATCACACAGCCAGTAAGTGTCTGCTAAACTCAGGTCTTCCCAACTCCAGGCCTATTAGGCTACCCACACTGTCACTTAGCTACTGTAATAGACATAGTATCAGAGGCAGTAGCCACTGTTTTCTCTAATGTCCTGATAATAAGAAGCTCTGCAAGGGTGGTTATCAATGGAAATTTTTTTTAAAAGAAAAATGTGACAAATGTTACAGAAATAGAATTGACAGAACACAGATTGATTGGATGTGGGAAGCAAGGAAGTGAGAAGAGTCTAAAATTTAAAAAAATAGAACCCTGAGTAATTAGTGGTACCACAAACAGAAATAGTAAAATGAGAGGGAGAACAGATTTAGGATGGAAAACAACAAGCCTGGATACATTTGAATTTGAGATGTTGTGAGATATTGAGGCCGAGATGGTCACTTGGATTTCAGAAGGTTTAAGATTAAGCATGTATCTGTTATCTTCATAGCAGTTATGTGCATTGAACTGGTTCCTGAAGCCATGTAAAATAAATAAAATTATCAAGAACATAAAGAGCTGAGGACATAACTTTAGAAAATATCTACAGTAAGGAGTCAGAAAGAGAGTAAAGGAACCAGCAAAAGAAACAAAGAAAGAATAGTTTAAAAAGATTATGTTGAAAAAAAATTTGTGTTGACTAAAGTCAACAAAGAAAAGTATTATCCAATAGGGAGGGGCAGGTCAGCACAATCAAAAGCTGCAGACTGCTAAAGAAGGGAATATATCAGGAACAGAGTTAGAAAGTTTATCTCTGGCTTTATGTTTTATGCTTACTAGCTCTATGATCCTGATCAAATCATTTCACCCTGTTAACTTCAGTTTCCTGGGTCAAATAAGTTAAGAGAAGGAAATGGCAAACCACTCCATTATTTTTGCCAAGAAAATCCCAACTGGGGTTTTGATAAGTCAGATATAATTGAAAACAACTGAAAAAGAAAGGGGAAAAAAGAGGAAAAATCATTGGATCTGGGGATTACAAGGTTGTTGGTAATATTTGAGAAGTGAATATCAATATCAATATCAAGAAAAGCAAGGAGGCAAACATAACGTCATTTTTGGTGGGACTCTGAGGAGATTGGTCTGAAGTGGGGAACAATGGGGAATGGGGAAAATGAGGTTGAGGATAATGACATATTCCATATGATAATAAATAGTAAGCCATGATGATGATATAATAATGGGGAGGATGATTATGATGATGTAATGATGAAAAGAACATGGTGCACTGGATAGAGTACCAGATTTAAAATCACAGAATGTATATTTGAATCTTTGTTCACCTGTACTCACTACTTACGTGACTTGAGATCTTCATCTCTCTAAGCCTCAATTTCTCCTTCTATAAAGTGAAGGAATTGGACTAGATCACTGTTGAAAATCCCCATCAACTCTCAACATGAAATCCTGTGTTTTCCTAGAATCCTAATATGGTTATGACAGATATTTCATTTGACCACTCTTACAATGCCACCTGCTGGAAAACTAGGGAAAGAGTTGACCTTCTAATCTCCTGACCTATAAATTGCAGACATAGTAGAGGTTTAAAAAAAAAGAAAAGGAGTGGGGGTGGGGGAGAAGGTAGAGAATGGGTTACTGCTAAGTAGGCAGCTGAAGATTTGTAGTTGGCTTTTTCATCCCTGCCAACATAAGCACTGCCATCCTGTTTTGAAATACATCCAGTTCAGAAAATTGTACTGCTTCACAAGTTAATCAGCTTTTCTATACATAGTTCCTTTCTGGTATATAATTACTGGCCTGGCTTTGTAGTATTTTAAGAGAGTGTCAGCAGCTAATTGTCTTATAGGCTGAATGCTTTGAAATTCGCTTAGCTAGGAATGAGACTAGCTTAGCAAATTCTATGCTGTGCCGGCACCATTCTCCCAATGCTATTGTTTTGGGGCATCCAGAGCAAGGTCAAGGTCTCACTGGGCAGTAGCAATCTTTAATTCAAATTTCAAAGGGCTAAAAGGCCCAGCCAACAAACATCACAGGGAATTTGGTAAGCTGCAAGTTTACTAGTTTGTAGCTAGTGGCATTTTTAGGTAATCCCTAGGACCTTGTGTTGAAATCTAACTAAGGTATTCACATTGCAAATACTAAACTCAGATATGTTGGATTGGGAATCCCCAGAGGATGAACAAAGAGACTAAGGCACCTAAGCAACTTCTGTAAAGTGATCTGGCAGTAAAACAGCCAAGGCCAGATAGGAAGAGCATCTAAAGAAATTTTTTTCTGTTGTTTTGTCTCAAATAGAGCAGCCAATTAAATAAGAAATTGCCTGAGGTTACAGAGCCATAAATTTTTTTTTCATAAAGAAACAAAAAGAAATAATTTAAAAAGAAAAGAATTTGAGCCATAAATAAGGGTTTACAAAGCTCAACAATAATCTGACGTGTACTGCATACAGAAAGACCTGAAAAAATCATTCCTTAGGATTTTTATCACCCTCATACAGAATTAAAGTCAAAAGTAATTTTTTTAGTATATGAAGGAAAGAGCATCACATTCTCCCCTCTATGAGTATTCTACAATCCAGTTACATTGGCATACTTGGCTACTGTGAATGTGACACCATTTCCTATATCCATGCCTTTGTATTTGCCCCTATTCCTAGAAAACTTTCTCTCCTCATCTCTATTTCCTGACTTTCCTGATTTTTTTAAGACAACTCAACTTTCATTTTTTAAAGGATCCCTTCCTATCTCCCTCCTGAGGCTATCTTCTAATTGCAAGTATATCTTGCATATTATCATCATTTAAAAAGCTCTTTAATATCCACAAACCACTCTGGAAGTTATCTTCCATTTAATATTGTATGTATTTTGATTGGACGTTATTGCTTAAATGTTACCTCCCCCCTAAGTGAAATTGAACAAGAAGAAGATATGAGACTTGACCACATTTGGGAAATTGCATAAATCTTCCCAAACCTCACAGTATCCATCCACTGTGACAAAAGCCTCTCTTTTTAAAAAACTCATTTTGAAATTAAATATATAAGGACAAACAAGAACATTTCCATGTAAACAACACAATATAAAAAAAAGATTCACTATAAAACTAGGAATTTACATTTCACACTTTTTATTGTTTTGTGAAAATCTATATGAAGCAGAACCAAGAGAACATTGTATACAGTAACAGCAATATTGTTTTAAGAACAACTTTGAACAATTAAGTCATTTTGACTATCACAAATTAAATATAAAGGATGAAAGTATGAAAAATGGGAAAAAAGATACCATCTGCAGCTAGGGAAAAAACTGATAAATAGATTTATGTATAGAATAATTTTACATATATACCTATTTGTGTCTAATGGCAGGCATCTCTAGGATGAGGCAGGGAAAAGAAAAAAAGAAGGGGAAAGAAATTTACATAACTTCATTATACATTTAAAAGAAGCAGCAAAGTTGTACATAATAGATTTGCAGTTTCATATGCAATCATCTTTCTTCTTAGCAGCCTCTCTTCTTAATACAAAAATAGTTCCAGCAATGAGAATTATGGAACACCATGATCTCAAAAGAATTAGAATGATAAAAAAAATGAATCAACAAATATTTTATTAAGTGCTAATACTGGGCCAGGCTCTGAGAATTAAGCAATTCCACTCAAAATAAGTTTACATTCTAATAAGGGAAACAAGACTATGCAAATGTATATATAATCTATCTCTATAGATTACACACAGACACAAATACAGAGTTTTCTATGTTATATATAAACATGCTTCTTTATGGATATATATACATAGTATAAATATGAAATAAATAAATACAGTATACAAATATACAAGGTGGTTAAATACCAGGGAGAATTTAGAAGATAAGCCACTGGCATTTGGAATGAGGAAAGGCTTGATGAGATGCATCTCACAGGAAGACTCCATAAGAGAGAGGGAGGGAGTATATTCCAGACATGGGAGACAGGCAATAGCAAGGCATGAGTACAGGAGACAGAAGGTTGTAGGGAAATGTCATAGAAGAAAATAGGTTTCACTAGTGGAAGAAATTAAGGCTGGACCCACACCTAACACCGCACACCAAGATAAGATCTAAATGGGTTCATGATCTAGATATAAAGAGTGATATTATAACCAAATTAGAGGAACATAGGATAGTTTACCTCTCAGACCTGTGGAGATGGAATAAATTTATGTCCAAAGAAGATCTGGAACTCTTAATTGAACACCAGATCGATAATTTTGATTATATTAAGTTAAAAAGTTTCTGTACAAACAAAACTAATGCAGACAAGATTAGGAGGGAAGCATCAAATTGGGAAATAGTCTTTACATTTAAGGGTTCTGATAAAGGTCTCATCTCTAAGATATATAGAGAATTGTCTCATATTTATAAGAATCCAAGCCATTCTCCAATTGATAAATGGTCAAAGGATATGAACAGACAATTTTCAGATGATGAAATTAAAACTATTTATAATCATATGAAAAGGTGCTCCAAATCACTATTGATCAGAGAAATGCAAATTAAGACAACTCTGAGGTACCACTACCCACCTGTCAGATTGGCTAAAATGACAGGAAAAGATAACGATGAATGTTGGAGGGGATGTGGGAAGACTGGGACATTGATGCATTGTTGGTGGAGCTGTGAATGGATCCAACCATTCTGGAGAGCAATTTGGAGCTATGCTCAAAAAGTTATCAAACTATGCATACCCTTTGACCCAGCAGTGTTTCTATTGGGCTTATATCCCAATGAGATCTTAGAGGAGGGAAAGGGCCCCACATGTGCAAGAATGTTTGTGGCAGCTCTTTTTGTAGCGGCTAGAAACTGGAAACTGAATGGATGCCCATCAATTGGAGAGTGGCTGAACAAATTATGGTATATGAATGTTATGGAATATTATTGCTCTGTGAGAAATGACCAGCAGGACGATTTCAGAGAAGCCTGGAGAGACTTGCATGAACTGATGCTGAGTGAAATGGAGCAGAACCAGGAGATCATTATTCACGGCAACAACAATACTATATGAGGATCAGTTCTAATGGACATGACTCTCTTCAACAATGAAATGCTTCAAACCAATCCCAATTGTTCAGTGAAGAGAGCCATATACACCCAGAGAGAGGGATGTGAAATGTGGACCACAACGTAACATTTTCATGTTCTCTATTGGGGTTTGCTTGCATTGTATTTCCTTTATCGGATTATTCTTTCTTGTAAGTACGATTTCTCCTGCACAAAAAAATGATGTGTGGCAATAACTATACATATATTCGATTTCTTAAGTATTCTAACATAATTATCATGTAATGGATATCCTGCTATCTAGGGGAGGGGTGAGCAGTAGGGGGGAAAATTTGTAACAAAAAGCTTTGTAAGGGTTAATGTTTAGGAATTACCCATACATATGTTTTGCAAATAAAAAGTATTAATAAAAAAAATAGGTTTCAGAGACCCCCCCCAAAAAAAGGTCTCTAGCAATTTGGGGTAGAATTTCTATTTAGAATATATTAGACAACATAGACAATAAATTATGCAGATTTAAGCAGTTTAAAAAATATGGTGGGGAAAGGAGTTGCATTAATGACATAGTCTTCAAAGTCTTAAAACTATATACTTGTGAATGAATGGAAATGGATGGCCCATCTGGTAGACAACATAAAATATACTTTAGCAGCAATGGTGTCTTTATTCAAATTGAATTTAATAATGCTAGAAGCTTGAAAACAACCACCCACCCTGAAAAATACTTGACTCATTCCCTTTTCCCCCCAAAAAAACCTACATCCTATTTAGGTTATACATAACTTGGCCTAATTCCATATTTAAAATGAGGGAGGTAAACATCTTAGTTTTTCCTCTCATTTGGAAGGAACATGGAATTTCCACAAAAGAATAATTAAAAGTATTTTTTTTAAATCTACTTATCAATGTGATATAATAAAAATTAAGAAAAAAATCTGGTGATCTGAGCTCCTTTGCCTTCCACCTTATGTGATTTTGTACAAGCTGCTAAACCTCTCTGGGAGTTTCCTCCCCTGTAAAATGAAAACATTAAACTAGATGAGGTCTAACCTAAAGCAGTGTCGTGCTACAGTCAGTTCAAGACAACTGATTTAATTTTTTTAGTATAGGCATTTATACTTTGGAAATTTTATTGTCTTGTTATTTGTCTGGGCCTAAGAAAATATAGGAGAAAATGGTAATAATACAAATTAAATTTTGTTGTTGTTTTGTTTTGGCCTGGTTTTAGATTGTTTAAAAGTATATTGCAAGTACTCTTCTTTTTTACAGAGATAGCTGCTATAGATTTATTTGCATACCATGCCCTTGAATGTAAGCTCTTTTCCAGCTCTGAAACTATGAACCTCTTTACAACCACTGGAATCTTAATAATCTTAATTTGATCTTTAAGCAATTGTAGATTTTAAAAATATAAAAATAACTCAACACACTAATTGCTGCTACCTTCAGGGTTTTTGAGAGGATCAACTGAGATAATGTATGTAATGTGATTTATAAACCTAATAGCACTATATAAATGTGAATTATTGCCATTATTATTCAGTATTATGTTTTAATAACTTAATTATTTAAGGGTGTGATCAAACACCTAATAGTAAATTCCATTCATTTGGTCATTATATAGTAGAAAAAAATGACCAAATAAATTTAATTTCATCTGAATTCATTGCCCAAGGCATTCACCAATTATAGACTGTAGTTCATGACCTAAACTAAATGTATTCTAATTACCACTAGTCACTATTATTCTGAAGTCAAAAGCCATTATACTCTCTGTATTTTTTAATTTCATCAAACATTGTGTTGGTTTTAGAAAGAACTAACCTTCATGGTGGTGGCTACAGTGGTAAACTGTTGTTGTTACTCTTTCTATCATAGTGTTGTGACACTATGGATCATACTGTCCATGGGGTTTTCTTGGCCATTTTCTTCTCCAATGTATTAATGCAAAAAGTGACTTTGCCAACTAGTAAATGTCTAAGGCCAGATTTAAACTCAGATTTTTTCTGATTTCAGGCCCAGAGCTCTATTTGATGAACCATCTGACTACCTTCTAGAAGCTTTTATTTCAGCTTTAAGATTTTCCTTTTTTTAGGGAAAAGGACCCATATGTGCAAAAAATGTTTGTAGCAGCCCTTTTTGTACTGAGGAACTGGAAACTTAGTGGATGTCCCACAGTTGAGGAATGGCTGAATAAATTGTGGTATTTGGATGTAATGGAATATTATTATTTTATAAGAAATGATCAGCAGGCTAATTTCAGAAAGTCCTGGAGAGACTTACATGAACTGATGCTAAGTGAAGTGAGTAAGAACCAAGAGAACACACTGTACACATCAACAAACAAGATTATGTGGTGATTAATTCTGATGGATTTAGCTCTTTTTAACAATGAGGTGATTCAGGCCAATTCCAATAGACATGATGGAGAGAGCCATCTGCATCCAAAGAGAGGACTCTAGAGATTGAATATAGATTGCATAATAATATTTTCACCTTTTTTATTGTTGTTGGCTTGCATTTTGCTTTCTTTCTCACTTTTTCCCCTTTTGATATGCTTTTCTTGTGCAGCATGATAAATGTGGAAATAAATGAGCAGAAAGAACTGCTCATGTTTAACCTATATTGGATTGCTTGTTGTCTAGGGAAGTGTGGAGTGAAGGTGAAAAAGGGAGAAAAATTTGGAACACAAGATTTTGCAGGGGTGAATGTTGAGACCTATCTTTGCATGTATGTTGAAAAGTTAAAAAGCTGCTATTATTATAAAAAAAGATATTCTTTTTATATGGTTTTTATATGAGAAAATGCTTTTTCATTGTAAAATATAAATGGGTAATTTAAATGTTTATTAATCAACCTGGTCTCCCCAGCACTGTAATGTTCTATGAACAAGGCCAAGGTCATAATTACAAGTCCCTATAACAAGGAGTTTCATTACCTCTTTTAGAAGCTAAGCAATATACTTTGAACATGAAAGAATGTGGTTAATTATATTAATACCTTTTGGCATCACTGCTTGAAAAAAATATAAAGGTGAATCAGATTCTTAGCAACTCTAACACCAGATTTAGAGCTTGGGAACTGTAGGAAGTCATGAAATACTTCTTTGATAACTTTTAAAATACTTCAACAGATTAGTGACTTCCCTGATGAAACTAATCCCTTATTTTTCCCCCCTAAACTTTCCCTATTATTATTTTTGAGGATGCCACCATCTTCATAGACTTGAAAGCCAGATGAAGAATAATCTTCAATTATTCACATTCTCTCATCACCCATAAATTTAAACTCACAAATACATACACATGTTATATATATGTATATATATATACATGTAAGTACATATAAAAATATATTACCAATTATATTAGGTACCAATCCAATATATATTGCCAATACATATTACCTTCAAGATATCATTCATATAGACTTATAGGACTCTACTCTTATGCTAGCACCATTTTAGTTTATCACCCGGTCCAAGTACTCGTTTCATGACTGAGCTATTGCATTAACCCACTCCCTCATGAGCAATAATAATTTAGTAAATGAGGTTAAAATTATTGCTTTCTAACATAGGGAAATAATATATGTCATCATCAGAGATCAGAGAAGGAATCCAATTAGGATAAATGGAAAAAGAGAAGGAATCCAATTAGGATAAATGGAAAAAGGGAAAGAGGAATGCTCTGAAGAGAAAAGGAGAAAAAAGAAGCTTAGGGAAAGTCATTTCACACACAAGTAAACCTAGGGTCCAAAAGACTTGTATAAAACATATAAACAAGGAAGAAAGAGGATTGGTGGGAAGAAGTTAATACTCCAATCTTAATCTTGTATGAAGTGGTTAAAGAAAGAATACATATACAGTTGCGTACAAAAACAGAAAGAAAGGGGTAAAGGAGAAGGAGGAGGAATTAGAGGAAGAGTAGGGTGAAGGAAAGGATCATTCCTAAGCAAAACACCTCTAAGAATAAACATTTACAGCTCTTTTTGAGGTGACAAAGAATGGGAATCTTGAATACCCATACATACACTGGAGAACGAATGAACAAGTTATGAAATATAAATATGATAGAATACTATTGTGCTGAACTCATCAGAAAAAGACTAACCAAGATTACAGAGCACTAATGAAACATGCTACCCCTCTCCTGATAGATGCAAAGAATTAAGAGTACAAAATGAGACTTTTTTTTAAACATGTGAACAATGTAAAAATTTGTTTTTAATAATTACATTCATCTGTAAGGGAGTTTATTTTTCCTTGAGTCTCAAGGAGGAGAGGTTGAGATATATAAGTCTGAAAGCAGGTTTTTGCAATTGAAAAATATATAATTTTTAAATAAATAAAAATTTTAAAAAATTAACAGAGAAGTAGATTTAGACTCAATTTAAGAGGGAACTTTCTAAGAAATCCAGTTACTCAAGAATAGATAATGCTTCCTTCTGTACCCAGCATAGGGATGAAGAAGTTAGATACTTATCAGGAATGCATAGAAAATATTCCTGTACTGAAGTGAAAAATGCAACTAAATTATTTATAAAGTTTCTTTCTGTTCTCAGATTCCATAATTCTCTCAAAACCCATTCAGGGAAAATGTACTAACTGATGACATAAAAATGTCATGGGAGTCAAGATTTGCCCCTAAGATGAATGGCTGGCTAGGATGCAGCAGGCAGTACTTCTGATCCAAAGAATCACCTCTGTGCTCAGTTATAAAAATGAGCCCTTTTTGCCATTTTTGCCTTTTTTTCTTCTTTTCCTTCTCAAAGAACAGAACAAATGAAGGCAGGAAGATCTGTAGGAGGTTGGATAAGGAGGAAGAAATGAAGCTTGCGCATAAATACACCCTTTCCCCACCACCAGAAACTGTAGCAGCCTCAGGACAGAAATCCAAAATTCATGAAAGCTATGTGAGCTCACCCACAGTTAGAACACAAGTCAGAAACTGGAAATTGGTTAGTGGAATTTCCCAGCCTAGGGGATGGCAGAAGTTGGAAGAATGATTGGGTTACTGAAGAAGCTGGTCCACTGTGACTGAAAATAAAGTTAGTGGACAATATTCCTGGAACCAAATCTACTATGTAGAGCAGGAGAAAATTTAATTTCCTAGGCAACATGATCCCTGAATTTAGCCTGCCAGTCAAAGACAGATAGACTGGTGAGCCAAGCACAAGTGTTGGGAGTTGTCTTGAGGTTAGCTTCAAGTTCAAAGTTTCTGAAATCTAGCCTTGTAGACAAAGAAAAGCAGTAGTGGGCTACGTGATCCTAAGATCTAGCCTTCTTGTTGGAAAAGGCAGATTTCTTGGTCTGGGCCAGTGCCTCAGAAGTAACCCCAAACTGGACAATTCAGTGGCTTGGTTTCTAGAGAGAAAAAGGTTCCTGCGTTTGTATGTCTCTTGGAGGAAAAAAACATTAGCCATTAACCCCTGTGTAGGGAGTAGTGAAAGAGACCTGTTACTTGAGGAAAAAACAGATCCAGACCTTGCCTACATAATACATCAAGATATTACAGTGAATTACTCAAAAATGTGCAAGTCCTGTAACCCTAAGATATGTTTTGATTTCTAGGTATAGTCTGAAATGCTAGGGGCACTATGAGTCTGGGGGTAAGAAAGGAAAGTAGGCCATGTAACAAGTAATAGAAAAATGTGGATAGATTCTAAGTTATATTTGATAAAATTTTAGCAAAACAAAAGCTTGGCTATAAGTCATAGGGAAGAAAAATAGCTGTAAAAAAGATAGCCAGGTTTGTCCCTAAAGAGGAAATTTAACAAAATAAATCTCAGCTTACCCTTTATGAGAAAATTGGGGGGTCTCTAAAGGGTGGAGATTCTTAACCTTCTACAAGCATATTCATAAATAAATCACCTCCCTTTTTGGGGAGAATTTCTTTATCATTTCTGGATCCCTCTTCAGGATAGTTTTTGGAGCTGTAGTAAATTTTCATTTCTATCATTTACCCACAGTAATCCACAAATATAATATAAAGCCTTTCATAGGCTACCCTATCAAACAGGCCAAATCTTATTTTGATCTCTAGATTGGTTCAACCTATATCTTCTGCTCACCTTTTCCTGTGAGATTTTCGCACTGTGGAATATAAATGCATTACTACCCTGGAGTTGAGCTCAAGAAAAGGAGGAAACCTACATCAGAGACTTTCAGTGATATAGTAAGTCTGACCTGAATTCTTGAAATAGAGGGATACGTTAGAACAAGGTTTTAAAATAATCTATGAATCTCTAAGTTTAACATTTCCAACCAGGTCACATCAGTCATGTTTGGATATAAATGATAAAAGTGACTGTACCTTTTTTGTTCCACTGCCCCCTTTTGAAAAGTATATATTCCTTTAGAACAAGGGCATAAAGTATTGCTATGTTCCTGAAATTACACAGGTGTTGCCATTTTGGAAATAGTGGTTATAATAGTGTCAATTTGATTCTATATTATGTTTCATGTGATTTTTTTTATTCTTGTCATTTTATTTTATTGCTGCCAAAGCAGGTTCTCTGGTTCCATTTTTCTTTTCAACTTCCTACTAGAACAGCACTGTTGAAAATAAGTTTTCAGTTATATTTATATACTCCTGGGTGACATCCCCCTCCCTCCCTCCTCTGATTTCCATATTTGTAAGTACTTAGTTAACTATCCCAGATTACCTATACTGGTTTGCTTGCTTTCTAGGGAAGAGGAGTGAGGGGAAGGGTAGGACAATAATTCAAGTTTTTGCAAAGGTGAATATTGAAAACTATGTTTGCATGTATTTTGAAAATAAAAAGCTATTATAAATAATCAATTACTACCCCAGGTTAACTATTTTGTGGGTCACAAAATTTCCTCTTTAGGGACAAATCTAGCTATCTTTTCTTCAGCTATTTTTTTCCCTATGACTTGTAGTCAAATTTTTTTTTTGCTAAAAATTTATTCACATTTTTCTATTACTTGCTCCATGTCCCACTCCCCTTACTTATACCCAGATTCAAAGTACACATCAATGGATATGTTTTATACCATTCAACCATAGGGTTACAGCATAACAAAGTAATTTAATTTAATAGCAATATAAATAAACTAACAATAGAAGCGCGCTCTCTCTCTCTCTCTCTCTCTCACACACACACACACACACACACACACTACTCCAACCTGAACTGGTTTTTCCAACAAATACTACACAGTGAATGGTCTAAGATCACGTCATGACATCACCTCCCTAATGTCATGGTCCTCTTCAAAAATGAAGGACAAACGACATAGTGAAAAGAATGAACCTTTAGAGGAATCATACATGGAGCACCCACATATAGGTAGCACACATAGTCAGGGTACCTGCATGAAAGGATGCCCAAAAAGAGAATATGAATGACCAGGAGCAAGGTGAGACAACCTGCAGCTGCAAAGCTGCTGAAGTCCTCTCCTATTGTCAGTGCCCCTGTTCTCGACTAACCTGCTTCCCACCAACTGATGTCAGAGTTAGAGACTTCATTTCTACTCTCAGCCTGTTAAAGAGTTCTTTCCCTGATTTCCACCACCCACTGGGGTGGAGTCAGGTTACTATAGCCCCTACACTCTGTTACACAGAAAAGGTAACCGGTCTTTCATCCTGCCTCAGTCAGCCCATTCTTCAAGGCTCCTTTGATGCCTCAATTATAATCCTCATCTGAGGGGCTATTTTCTAGTTATTTATCTACTAGAAATGCTACAATTTGAAAGTACTACCTTGAAAACAACAACAATAAAACTCTCCCATCATCGGCCAGAAATAACAGCCAATAATTACCAAGTTTTCTTCAATGTTCTCACTTAACAACTATGAAATTTCTCAGCCAATCTCAATTATTGGCCTTGAAATTCTCCTCTTAGCCAGACTGTATCAGGAGGGACAGAAGCCTAAGTTGCCTTTTGAACTCCTCTTAGAATTGTTTCAATTCAATTTAACTAACATTTATTAAGGCTCTACAATGTGGCAGACAGTGTTTCCCCGCTGCAAAGAAAGAGACAAAGAGGAAATAATCCCTGCAGTCAAGCAATTTACATCACACATGGGGGTGAGGGGGGTTGGGAAAAGCAGACATGTACACAGAGAAGTAAATTCAAAGACATACATAGTTACAATGATGGATTTCTTTTTTCCTTATTTTATTTTCTACAGTTTCCTATGTAATTCAGTTCAATTGTTTCCGATCATAGAAAACCATATGAGTTGGTAGAGCTTCCATAGCAAACACCCCGGCTGAAGGAAATCTCCCCAGAGTTTGCTTCCTCAAATGGAAAGGGAATAAAACCTTTTTAGGGACCCTGGTCTCAAGAAATGGTTTTCAGCTCACTCCCTCAGCCCCTCTGTTCTTTGAAAATAGCAGCGGTTGTGCTGGCTGAAGAATGCTGAAAAGCCATTGTGCTTTGTCCCACTTCTCCCTAGCAACAGATCTCAACCTCCTCCCCCCCTTCTTTCTCTTTTTCTTTCTTTCTCCCTCCCTTCGTCCCCCCCCCCCAACGTGTGTTACTTCTCTTAGTCTTATGTGTTCTTTATGTTCCACTGAAAAGCTTATATCAGACTGATTCTGGATTATTTCTAAAGTCTTCTTCCATTTAATAATCTTGAAACATTATTAACTGAAATATAATCTTATCTTTGTTCCAATTGTTCACCAAGCAGTCTAGGAATGTTTATTTTTCATAGCCAAATCAAATTGACTTGGCTGGATCTCACTCAAATTCTGAATCCTAAATCTTAGGATACTTCACAAAGCTTGGGGAGACTTACATCAGCAGCAGTCCCGTCACTGAGGTATGTTTATCTCAGCTTTGGGAATGGGGATGTAAGTCCTGTTCCTCTTTGTCACCCTGATGAAATTTCTACTTTGGAGAAATCATCCATAAATTATAAAATCAACTAGCTAATTAAAATACTTCTTTAAAAAAAATAGTGGCAAGGTATGTTCTGTTTTCTCACTTCAAAGTTAAAGAATATGCAGTATTGTAATTGTGAAACTTTGTTTTAACTAAACAAACAAGAATTCAGTAAATACAGACAAGAAACAAAGTAAATTTCTGGAAAACAGTTAAGCAAAACAATACAAAGGAGTGATTATGACCAACTGGACTTGGAACTCTATAATTCTGATACAATATTTACAATTTGTTAAAAGACTGGAAGACTATGTGCTTTAATTTTAACAAGGTATGTCAATATTTCATAATTTTAATCTGAGTTTTGTAGTTATGATTATCACTGTGACACTGGAAAATGTCTTGTCTCTGGAGTTAGAGAATGTCAGTTCAAATACCAACTCTGACATTTATGACCTTTATAATCTGGAGCACTCCCCTTATATATTTATATTATTTCTTCAAAGAATGATTACAAATCCATTTACCTAATGAGAATTAATTCTTAGTCTCTCTAAATTGTGATATCAACATTATGAAATAACAAATATTATTTAATTAATTGATAATCATTGACAATTTGTTTAATCTGTTATCACTGTTAATATCAATGAAGATGAACAAATACCAAATAAAGATAACACAAAAAGATCATTATAAGCTTCCTAAAAATAATACATATCAAAATTAATCTAAACATTTCCTTTAAATTTAAATTAAATTTAAAATGGTAGGCGAAAATGTCTCTCCAAAACAACAAAGTTTTTAAAAGTCATTAAATGTAGGAGACATTAGCATTCATGGAATTAAAAAGGATATATTTTAGGGCAAGAGTTCTTAAACTTTTTTTATGTCTTGGGCTCTTTGGGAAGCCTAGTGAAGTCCATGGACCCTTTCTCAGTATCATCTTTTCAAACAATTAGTGGAAATGCTTAACTTCAGTTAGAGATTAGTGGGGGAAAAGGTGTAACACTTTTTTCCCATCCAATTTCACAGAATCCCTGAAATATATTCATGAATTTTTTATGGATCTATGACCCCAAATTAGGAACCCTTGTTCAAAGCATTATTTTGCAGACCAAGACTCACTCCATGTTTTCTCACTGTATTCTCCCATAAATCCACCATAGAAAAAATGTATAATGTGTCTTTGGCAAAAACAACAGCATTATCATTACTATCACCATGATAACATTTTTTTTTTTTTTTTGGGCTGAGGCAATTGGGGTTAAGTGACTTGCCCAGGGTCACACAGCTAGGAAGTGTCTGAGACCAGATTTGAACTCAGGTCCTCCTGACTTCAGGGCTGGTGCTCTAACCACTGCGCCACCTAGCTGCCACCATGATAACATTTTTGTAGTGCTTTTAGGTTTGCAAGGTAGTTTGCAAATATCTCGTTTTATGCTCACAACAATCTTGGGAGGGAAGCATTATTACCTCCATTTTACAAAGGAGGAAATTGAAGTACACAGAAGCTGTTCCCAATGTCACATAAAAAGTATCTAAAGTCATATTAAAACTCAGATCTTCTTAGCTCCAGGTCCAGCACTCTGTCTCTGTGCTACCTAACTTCCCCTTTCATAACTGTAGCACTGCCATATTTGAACCCTAAACTTTATTCTCTACTCATTATATCATATGACAAAGTAGTAATGATACTTAAGAAGACAAATCAGTGGAAGAATATTAAGTGCTCATGGGTAGGCCAAGCTAATATAATAAAAATGACAATTCTACCCAAATTAATCTGCTTATTCGCCGCCATACCAAACTCCCAAGAAATTATTTTGCAGTGCTGGAAAAAATCATAACAAAGTTCATTTGGAAGAACAAAAGGTCAAGAATTTCAAGAGAATTAATGGAAAAAAATGCAAATAAAGGTGGCCTAGCTGTGCCAGATCTAAAACTATATTATAAAGCAGCAGTCATCAAAACCATTTGCTATTGGCTAAGAAATAGAATAGTTGCTCAGTGGAATAGGTTAGGTTCACAAGACACAGTAGTCAATGACTGTAGTAATCTAGTGTTTGATAAACCCAAAGACCCCAGCTTCTGGGATAAAACCACACTATTTGACAAAAAATGCTGGGAAAATTGGAAATTAGTATGGCAGAAACTAGGAATTGACCCACATCTAACACCCTATGCCAAGATAAGATTGAAATGGGTTCATGATTAGACATAAAAAATGATATTATAAGCAAATTAGAAGAACAAAGGATAGTCTACCTCTCATATCTGTGGAGAAGGAAAGAATTTATGGCAAAAAGAAGAACTAGAGTACATTATTGAATGCAAAATGGATACTTTCGATTATATGTTAAAAAAGGTTTTGTACAAACAAAACCAATGCAGAGAAGATTAGAAAGGGAAGCAATAAACTGGGAAATTTTTTTACATCCAAGGGTTCTGATAAAGGGCTCATTTCTAAAATATATAGAGAATTGACTCAAATTTGTAAGAATACAAGCCATTCTCCAATTGATAAATGGTCAAAATATATGAACAGACAATTTTCAGATGAAGAATTAAAACCATTTCTAATTACATGAAA
This sequence comes from Myrmecobius fasciatus, assembly GCA_023553655.1. Taxonomy (NCBI): domain Eukaryota; kingdom Metazoa; phylum Chordata; class Mammalia; order Dasyuromorphia; family Myrmecobiidae; genus Myrmecobius; species Myrmecobius fasciatus. The sequence goes on along the minus strand of JAJPUD010000189.1, from coordinate 509,826 downwards.
AATTGCTCTAAATCACTATTGATCAGAGATATGCAAATTAAGACACCTCTCAGATTGGCTAAGATGACAGAAAAAGATAATGATGAATGTTGGAAGGGATGTAGGAAAAAACTGGGATACTAAAACATTTTTGGTGGGAGTTGTGAACTGATTCAACCATTCTAAGAGAGCAATATGGAATGATGCCTAAAGGACTATCAAACTATGCATACCCTTTGTTCCAGCAGTGTCTCTGCTGAGTCTATTTCCCAAAGAGATCATAAAAAAGAGAAAAGGTCCGGCATGTGCAAAAATGTTTGTGGCAGCCCTTTTTGTAGTAGCAAGAAATTGGAAACTGAGTGAATGCCCATCAGTTGGGGAATAGATGAATAAGTTATGGTATATGAATGTTATGGAATGTTGTTGTTCTATAAGAAATGATTAACAAGATGATTTCAGAGAGGCCTGGAGAGACCTAAATTAACAGATGCTAAGTGAAGTGAATAGAATTAGGAGAACATTGTTCACAGCAACAGCAAGATTATACAATGATCACTTCTGACGGACATGGCTCTTTTCAACAGTGAGGTGATTCAGGCCAGTTCCAATGGTATTGTGGTGAAGGGAGCTATCTGCACCCAAAGAGAAAACTGGGAACTGTGTGTGGATCTAACATAGTTATTTTCACTTTTTTTGTTGTTGTGTGCTTGTATTTTTTTTCTTAATTTTTTCCTTTTTGATCTGATTTTTCTTGTTCAGCATATAGAAGAATTGTACATGTTTAACATATATTGGATTACTTGATGTCTCTGGGAGGTAGTGGGGAGAAGGGAAGGAGAAAAATTTGGAATATAATATTTTTCAAGGGTTAATGTTAAAAATGATCTATGTATATATTTTGAAAATAAAAAGCCTTAGGAAAAAAAAGACAAATCAGGAAGAACAGCTGGACCTGATAAAAATCCCCTTGGTAAAAGTCCTTATTGGATATAACACACTTTTAAAGCCATTTAGGAATTGATCTATCAAGATATACTAAAGAATAGGAGAGTCCAAAAGTCATAAACAACTAAATTATACACATGCCTGCTTTCTCAGTTCTGCAAAATTTTAATATGAATTTTCTGAAAGATATCTGGTGAAATAGTGAAAACAGGAAGAGAAAAAAATTTTAAGGGGAGTAATATGAAATAAGACTAGAAATGAAGAATTTGGCTATCTAGAAGTGCAGTGATTACCTTTATAATCTAGGATACCCTCCCTTATACATTTACATTATTTCTTCAAAGAATGAATGATTACAAAGCCACTTACCTAATGGGAATCAATTCTTAGTCTCTCTAAATTGTGACATCAACATTAACAAATAACAAATATTATTTAATTAATTGATAATTGGGACTTGGAGTCAGGTGAACTAGATATGAATCTTGTCTCTTATCACTTACTGTATTATATGATCTTGAACAAATCACTTACATCTAACTCAAGCAATTCTCTATTACAGAATAGTTGATAAAAGGAGATTTCCCACTCTCCCCACCCACAGAGAGTTCAAGTCACATGTACTCTGAAGGACCTTATGAAAATGAAGAAAATTATTAGTTACAAGTGCAGTAGTTATTTCTAAATCAGCTGTCTGCATGCAATCAGATCAAGTGGTCAGAGCAAATGGTAAATGATTGCAAATTAGAAGACATGAAAATACTGTGTGATTACAGATGCTCTGACTTGTCCTGTTCAAACAAGTGGGCAACTCTAAAAAATGAAAATCTATAAAGTGAAGTAACTGATTGTCACCACATTTTAAGAAGTTTAAGCAATTCTGAGAAATCACTTCAATAAAGAAACTGAAAGAGCACCGAAATGGCCCTAAGCATCAAACACTTCTTATCAAGGCAAAGAGTGTGGGAACCTGAGGTCAAAGTAACCAAGAGAGCCTCAGTTTTTCTTAAAAGCTCACAGCCCAAACTGTATAGGAAAAAAAATGAAATCATTAGCAATATTATTTCCCCAAATAGTAAAAAGCAACTGAAGATGAAAAATAAAAAGCTATTATTTAAAAATAAAATAAAATGGGGCAGCTAGGTGGCGCAGTGATTAGAGCACCAGCCCTGAAGTCAGGAGGACCTGAGTTCAAATCTGATCTCAGACACTTCCTAGCTGTGTGACCCTGGGCTGATCTCAGACACTTCCTAGCTGTGTGACCCTGGACAAGTCACTTCACCCCAATTGCCTAAGCAAAAAAATAAAATAAAATTTGGGCATAATAATTTTTTAAAAATGCAACTGAATGAAAAAACTTGACTCTAGATGGTTTATAAAAATCCAAATAAGCTTATAACATCCTGAAAGTATTTGTGGATCAGACTAGAGGCTAGATAAATTAGCCATAAAATGGAACAGATCTGTCAGGTGCCATCCATGTATAATGATTGATTCTTGTCAATTATATATTGGAACCATCACTTTTGTAGTCACCTCAATACCTTATATGAGAAAGCAACAACAACAATAACTTATATTTGAAGATTTACAAGGTATTTTCTCATAAAAAATATCAAGAAGCACTTAGGGAAAATAATCTAATCTTAGAGAAATTAAATGACCTGCCCAATTTTTAAGGGTCAGGGTCAGGATAAACACCAGGTCTTTCTTGATTCTCAAGTCCAGTGTCCTACCCACAAGAGCACTTGAGATGAAGTCAGGAAAAATAATTTATACCTATTCAAATTCATATTTGGAAACATCTGTTTTTAGATCTGGATCTGTTATCTTTTTAGTGTGCATATTTCCTTGTTTGGTGTAGATTATAACCACTCTACCCTTTCCTTCCCATCTTCTGTGAATTTTATCATGTCATTCTGTAAATCAATGCAATTCATTGAAAGCTCTTCTCTGATTGTTTTAATATTTCAAAAGTATTCATAAAGCACTGTACATCTATTGTCTGTTTCATATTGACCAGTTCACATCTTTACATTTAAAAAATATCCATGTTGGAAGAGACACAGACTTAAAGGCAATCAAGGATTGATTTTGAAGATATATAAAAAAGGAAGAGGAAATATTTTTTAATTGAAAAAGTACAATTATCAGAAAAAATGGAATGGCAAAAATATTACTAACTTACCACTATTTCCCCATATTTATAAATCTTCAGGAGAATAATCCTTGGGCATATTAAGTTTATCCATGATGAAAACAAGATAAGGGATGGGTGGTGTCACAGAATCCCTAGGAAAATATCCAAGATTTTATAAATATTCACATAAAGGTACTATTTGTGGGTCCTATATATAGACACATAAAGATATATACATATAGGGTTAGAGTTAGATATATATCAGTGGACAGTGAGGCAACAAGATCTGTTTAAATAGTATGTAGTGGGTCACCTAACTGAATCAGTGGGACACTCTGAGAAAGTCAGGAGGCAGCACGTACCAAGCAAATTGGACTATCATCCTTTCCCCTCAAATTCTGATGAAATTGGTCTAGGAAACCATAATCCTTGGGGAAAAGACTGTCCCTCAAACCACAGACTTGTTTCTAGCCTAAATCCCTCAACCATTATAGAAGACAGAAAATTTTTATCATCATTAGCAGCAACAACTGCTGACCAACTGCTCCCAAATGAGCATAGAAGCCCCAGGAATGGCTTTTGTTAAATATGTAGCAGGTGCATTTTAATCTGTTAACTAGGCCAGGTAGCATGATTGACACTTCTAGTCTGGACTATCCTTCTTTCTTCCCTCCTAGGCTTTAAAACCATGATCTAGAGAAGACAATTCTATGGGGAAAGTAGGGTCAGCCATTCCTCCTAAGTGCCAAACAATTGCTACTTAGAGGAGGCAGCATTCATCAGACAAGTCAGAAAACTACCACACACACACACACACACACACACACACACACACACACACACAATTGAATTCCCACTAAGAACAGGTGCAAAACAAGGAAAACACTCTCACTACTTTTATTTTATTAGCAATTGTAGTATTTCTTTAATACTTCAAGTATATGTGATTGTTTATAGATCAACAGAAGACATCACACCATTCTATGATTCAAAGATATTTTTAAGAGTTAACATCAATTAAAAAAAAGTCAATGCCACATGGAAAATCTTTTGATGAATCTTTCAGAATTAATTCCCATTAGTCCTCAGACAAGAATATATAATCCATCACTAAATCTATATTAGAATTATTTCCAGATTGATAGGAAACTAACCGATTTTACAATCCAATAGCAGTAGTTTGAGAAAATAGGGTCACCTTCATAATGAGGCAGCAAAGTAGAAGTTTAGGGGGAAAAACAAATGAAAATGGAAAAGACATTATTAGAAGGATTAACATTGAAAATGAAGAGACAAAATATTTTCAGGTAACAACATTCACACTTCTTGACAAAATGAATAAATGAAACAACAAATGGGTTCATTAAGGTTTTAAGATTAAAAAAACCCACAAAATGCATATTCAGTCTTTTAAATTAGTAATAAATATTTAGAAAATATCATCAAAATAAATTCAATTTACAATCACAATAAAAAGCATCAACCCCTTAGAAATTAATTTGTCTAAACAAATAAATTATCTTTTTGAGAACAACTACAAATTAAAAATGATCAAAATAAAAAAGGTCTAAATAATTGAAAGGACAGACAGATTTAGTCAAGATAGTAAAAATTACAATATTCCAAAATTGGCATACATTTTTGATGCAACAACAAATAAAACACCAATAAGTTTCTTTATTGAACTTGATCATAATAAAATATATGGAAAAAATAAGCAGGCAAAGTTAGCAAGGGATACACACTGGAAAAAAATAATAAATCGTCAGAGTGACCTTATACTTTAAAATTTTAAAAATACTACGAAATATTTAGCATCGAAACTACATAGAAAACTACATTTATCTAAAAATCAAAAGCTGGCATTATATCCATTGGGAATACACTAGAATCTTTTTTTTCCTATATGGGATGAAAGCATTATTTTTTAAAAATTAGTTTTGATAATGATAGAAATAAAACAAAAGAAATTAAATGCATATGTTGGTTTATTGAACATACATTATCAAGACAAAGGGTATTTAGCTGGTCCCTAAGGACCATAAATACTATCTAATCCTGGTCTTAGATGGCTGAGCCATCCCTGGACCTCCCCTCTCCCCCATTCAGCAAGGATAGCAGTTCTCCCCAGGAATTGGGAATCTATGGTGGTAGCTAGGAAAATTAAAAATCTTAGGGAATTAGTAAAGATAATAATAGTGACAATAGCTTCAATAAAGTTGTAGGCTACAAAATAAACCCTCAAAAATCAAAAGCATTTTTAGTAAAAAAAAAATCAAAAGCATTTCTTTATCAAAATGAATCAAATACTTAGAGATCAATTTTTTAAGCACACAAAATATTTGCATAGATTTAACTACAAAGTGCTCCTTAAAAAAATAAAGAATAGTTCTAAGGGACATGGCTCTCTTCAACAATGAAATGCTTCAAACCAATTCCAGTTGTTCAGTGAAGAAGGCCATATACACCCAGAGAGAGGGATATGAAATATGGACTACAACATAACATTTTCATGTTCTCTATTGATGTTTGCTTGCATTGTATTTCCTTTATCGGATTATTTTTTCTTATAGATACGATTTCTCCTGAACAAAAAAATGATGTGTGGCAATAACTATACATATATTCGATTTAAGTATTCTAACATAATTATCATGTAGTGGATATCCTGCTATCTAGGGGAGGAGTGGGGAGTAGGGGGGAAAAATTTGTAATAGAAAGCTTTGTAAGGGTTAATGTTTAGGAATTACCCATACATATGTTTTGCAAATAAAAAGTATTAATAAAAAATAAAATAAAATAAATAAGGAATAACTTAAATAACTGAATGAAAATCCTATGTTCATGGCTGGGTCATGTTGATATCATAAAAATATCAACACTATCAAAGCTAATTTGGAATTTTGACATTATACATTCAAATTATCAATGGGACACTTTATAGAATTCGATAAAATAATAAAACGCATTTGGAAATATTTTCAGTAATACTTTCTGTCATGCCTACCAAATGGGGAATGGATCAATAATTTGTGGTATATAAATTGCTGAGCTGTTAAAATAAAAGACAAATGTGATTAATTCAGAGAAGAATGAAAAGATCCATATAAATTGATGTAGAAATAAGAACCAAAAAATATATGCACAATTGTTACAACTGTGGAAAAACCAACCCCCCTGCCCTCACACACACACACACACATACACACACACACACACAAACACATCAAAAGTGGATGTCACAAATTATAATGAACAAGTATAGCTTGAAGTTAGAGGTATGACAAAATATGATGACCCTCAGAGGTAAGAGGTCTAAAAATGTTGTACATTGCATACATTTTCAATTTTTTTGATGTGTTGATCAGTAATACTGGTGTTTTCTTTTTTAATCCTAAAAATGCTGGGTTTTTTACATGGGATTGTACTCTAGGAGGAAGAGGGGAGAAAGAATGGAGATAAACTATGGCAATATAAATACACGTAAGACATCAATTAATAACTTATTTTGGAAAAACTACATAGTAATGGGCAAAAAAGAGATATGAATGAGAGAAAATAAAGATTCCAGAAATCAGACCACATAAATATAAAAAAAAAACTGGAAAAATTAAGAAATAATAAATAAATGTAATTTAGAAAATAACTTTGCAATATGCTAAAGAATAGAAGTATTTCATACCATAAACTCCAAGCGGATTATAGTTTTAAATATAAAAAATTAATTTTAAAATATTGAAACAAATACAATAATGTATTTGTCCCAATTATGTTAGCAAAACCGTATCCTGAGATACCATTTCATCAAAATATAAAAAGTTTACTGAAGAAGAAATACAAATTGTTTATTATCACTTCAGCCTCACTAATAATAAAATAAATTATTTGTAATTCCAAGCTGTCACTTCATATTCCTAAAATAGGCCAAAATAAAAAACAATTAAAAGTAAAAAACTTCAAAATTAACACAACTAAATAAACAAATATAATTTATACTTACTGGTTTAATTCTAAACCTGCAAAATCCTTTTGGAAAGCAACCTGATGACGCTACAAAAAACAAAAAACTTTACATTAGACCCAATAAGCTCATTGTTAATATAGTTCAGGGGCTATGATCCCAACTTCTGTTCACTCTGGATCTCCATAGGGCTACTGCTACTTTTCCCCTACTGGGTTGGGAATGCCTTTTTTTTTTTTTTTTAAATAATCAAAAGCCCATAAAATAGTGCTTCCTCCATGATTTATATGTAGGTATCAATAAATCAATTAAATTAGCTTTTAGTAAGGGGTATTTACTAAGGTTGATAAAAACTTTGTCCACCAAGTCTGGGGAAAGTGGGCACATGTAGCAAAGGCTTTACTCAGCAAAGGGTTCCTAGTTATTAGAAGCCTTTTTTGCATTCATATGGCTTCTCTGCTGACATTATTGTAGAGTCTTGAAATTAATGTTTCTCAATGTGTAACTCCCAAGTCAGACACTATTTCAGCTGTTTCTACTTGGACTAGGATGCTTATGGAAGTCCCCTAATCCTCAGACTCTTCAAACTTCATAAGATTATCCTGCAGTCAATTGGGGAGGAGTAAATTAGGAAATCAAAGTTTTTTTTGTCTCTTCCTTCACCATAGTCTGCTTGCAAGAAAAATTCCTCCTCAGAAGTTTGGTTGGAATGACTCCCAAGACTAGGTAGGGTGCCAGGTAATCAAATATTCCCATTCTTTACAATCTTACCAGATTTACATAAGCCCCACTGGGTATGACCAAGTTTTCTCAAACAATTCCATAGACTTCTTATCACACCTATTTGAAATACCTTAGATTATTGATTTAGTGTGGATGTTCTTACCTAATGATGTTATCAGGACTGAGTAAGATTGACTAATGGGCTAAACTGATTCCCACCCTTATATTAGAAATATAGCCTGAAAATGTTATCATGAAAAAAAGAAAAAAAAAACTATCCATTCAAAGATATATGGGGCAGTATTTACAATTGCAAAAGAAAAAAAAAGGTGAATAGATCTAAATGTCCAATAATAGGTGAATAACTGAATGAATAATTTGTGGTATCAGAATATAAAGCAATAAAATAACAAGTTTAAAATTATGTGTATGTGGAATATAAATAGGGAAAGACCTTTTTGAAATAATACAAAGCAAAAAAAAAAAAAAAAACCTACCCAGAATTGATATTGAAATAAGGCTAAATAAAAATAAATAAATATTACACAATTATTTTCTAGACTACATTTACTAAAGAATCCTTTCTTCATTTTAAAGTTTCTCTGGGGTTATCAAATAATACTTTTTTATATTTATTTGGACTGATTCCTGGAAGCTTTATTTTCTTTAATTTATCTTTTTATGCCCATTACTATGTAGTTTTTCCAAAATAAGTTTTTAATTGACAATTTATGTTTATTTATATCACAATAGTTTACCCTATTCTTCCTCACTTTTCCTCCTAAAGAGCCATCCCATGTAAAAATTTATATTAAATGTATATGATAAATAAAGAAATAAGCCAACTTAGATGTTGAAGCATATGTCATGGTCATGAAACATGGTCACTGGCTCAGCTAGGAAGGAAGACACCAGTAAGGGTAGCTATCCTAGTTCTGGGATGAGATTTGAAATTCTTCTCATCCAAGGAACCTACTGCCCTGCTTAGCTTGTTCAAGCTCCTACTCCAGGCTTCTACTATTCCCTAATCCATCACCCCACCCAGAAAAGTTGGATTCTAACCCTGGTTTCCTTCAGAATCAGGATTTAGGGACCTCTTTGTCCCATAGTCATTCTTGCCGCCACATAGAAAGGTATCACCTACTCTGCCCAGCTTTAATAACAATCCTCAGATCTCTAAAAAACAGTGTCCAGAGACCAGGTATCTTAGGGCTAGAATACCCTCCAATATGAGACAAGATCAGCACTCATACTGCCTATGCTCATGTTGCATAGGCAGTGCATACACCTGAAATGTGCATCACTCTCTGCCATGCTGGGGTTAAGCAAAAGAACTGGTACTGACTGTGAGTGCAGTTAGGTTCTTGGGACTGCATTTTTCAGGGACTTATTAGCTCATGTAATTTTCCCTGCTAGTTCAACCCTTACTACCCTGTATTTTTAGAAAGAACAGTTACTACCCTCTAGAATCATAGTTAGAAGCCCCATTTTATACTTAGAAAACTTCCATGTGATCTAGCCCTATTTCTTGTGATTCAGAGTCATTTTCTGCTAAAGTGAAATTCTCCCTCTCTCATTGTCTCATCTACTTCAGTCTCTTCTCCCCTTTCATTGAGCTTTCTAGAGGCTTTATTGTGTTTAGTTAGCAACTTCCATGACATTTACCTTCCTTTCTCAGGTTGTCAAATATCTGAAGAAAAAGTTCTTCTTAATTCTGTCCTGACCAAAAATTAAGGAAACTCAATATTTTTGAGTGTGTGGGTTTCATACCCTCAGCTCATTTGATATGATCACAAGATATTTTTCACAAATTGACAAGAAAAAATAATGACGAATGTTGGAAGGGATGTGGGAAAACTGGGGCACTGATACACTGTTGGTGGAACTGTGAATGGACCCAGCCATTCTGGAGAGCAATTTGGAACTATGCTCAAAAAGTTATTAAACTGTGCATACCCTTTGACCCAGCAGTGTTTCTACTGGGCTTATATCCCAAAGAAATCATAAAGGAAGAAAAGGGCCCCACATGTGCAAGAATGTTTGTGGCAGCCCCTTTTGTAGTGGCTAGAAACTGGAAACTGAATGGATGCCCTTCAATTGGAGAATGGCTGAATAAATTATGGTATATGAATGTTATGGAATATAATTCTGTAAGAAATAACCAGCAGGATGATTTGAGAGGCCTGGAGAGACTTACATGAACTGATGCTAAGTGAAATGAGCAGAACCAGGAGATCATTGTACTCGGCAGCAAGATTATACGATGGTCAATTCTGATGAACGTGACTTTCCAACAATGAGATGTTTGAGGCCAGTTCCAATGATCTTGTGATGAAGATAGCCATCTGCACCCAGAGAGGGGACTGTAGGAACTGAGTGTGGATCACAACATAGTATTTTCACTCTTTTTGTTGTTGTTTGCTTGCATTTTATTTTCTTTCTCATTTTTTTCCTTTTTGATCTTATTTTTCTTGTGCAGCAAGATTATTGTATATATATATATACATATATTGGACTGAACATATATTTTAACATGTTTAACATTGGATTATTTGCATTTAGGGGAGGGGGTGAGGAAAAAGGAAGAGAAAATTTGGAACACAAGGTTTTTTAAGGGTCAATGTTGAAAAATTATCCATGTATATGTTTTGTAAATAAAAAGCAATTAAGCATGGAGAGGGAAAAATTAGCTCTTCACTACTTGTTAATTATATCAAACATCCAAAGAACTTTTAATTTCAGTATTACATAAAATGTTTGGGGGGGAAGAAAAGGAGTCCTACAAAATTCCTTCTATGATAGAAATATCATGATGATACTTAAACAAGCAAAAGTCAAAATTAAGAAATAGAGCAATATCTCTAATAAGCATTAACCAAAAAAAAAGTTGTTTGTGTTTTTTAAACATTGACAAAGAAACTATAGCAACATATCACAAACTTTACATGCTATGGCCAGGTTAGTTTTATATACTAGATACACAGAGCTGATTAAATATTAGGAAAATATGAATGAAAGGGAACAAGAAGTTTTTAAATTTTTTTGTATAATAGATTCCCTCTGGCAGCTTGGTGAAGTCTAATGGGCAATTCTTAAGAATGTCCTCCATGACAAAAGGAGGTCTATAAATACTGGAGACTGGATCAGTCCAGCATACCACACACACAAAATACTCCAGTGCCCATGGAAAGACTATGTAATAGGCAAGAGGACATCCAGACCCATATTAGTCACTGGATGGGGGTTAGGAGGGGATTGTCTGCTTTGTATTCTACTACTCAATTATGGGTCACAGATGGAGTGGAGGGTCTGTGCACAGGAGTGCATTGAAGGAGGCATTCTGGTAGGCTCTGGGCAGTATATTGAGAAAAAAGGAAGTTCAAAAGCCAAGTATAGCTATATCAGCAACTTTGTTGTGACACAGATCCCAGGAACTCTTGGAACAGAGCAGTCTCAATTCCTAGCCTAGCCTACAGAGGAATAACCAGGGCTGGAATTCCAGTCTGAAAGACATACTACTGAACCAACAAATCTTCCAAGCTAGCTGAGAGGAGCTTACTCCACCAGTACATAGCTCTTACTCAAAGTCAAATCCAGATCAGGAACTGATAAGAACTCAGACCTGGGAATTGCAATCAGACATTGCTCTGGATCAGACTACTCTGAAAAAGCATTGCTCTTCTCCAGCATGTCCCTGAGATCCTGGAACAATGCAATACTCAACACTCCCAAGAAACAGCAATAGGATCAGCTCAAATATTCCTACCAGAAGTGCCACAGAACTCCCCCCTAACATTAAGTACCAAGTCAGGGAGTAGGTTAGAGAATGGACAAACAAAAAAAGAATACACCATAATGAGCCATTACGGTGATACAGAACAAAACACAAACATAGATGAAGAGAATGACTCAGAAAATACCTACAGAGTCTCAGAAAAAAACCATCACCTTGGCAAAATCATCTAGAGTCCTTAGAAGAGTTGAAGCAAGTGTTTTAAAATCTTTTTACAAGGGAAATTAGAGTACTTGAAGAAAAAAGTGGAAAAGAAATGAGAACTATGGAAAAAAAACTGGAAGGGTAGTGAATGAACTGTTTGGCAGAAGAAAAGTACAAAACCTTGCCCAAGCAACATAGTCCCTGAAAACTAGAATGAACCAAATAGAATTCAACATTTATTTAATATTTATTAATTCATTTATTTATGCATTTATTTATCTATTCATTCATTTAGAGATTGGATCTCTATTTCACCAGACTGGAATTTCATTGGGCAATGCAGCACAAGCATAGCACAATATGAAGCTAATTATATCCAAAAGTTGACTCATATCAAAATTCCAGAATATTAAAACCTCTAGATCTTTTTAAGCTGTTGCTTAACTATACCTTAATTATATTTTATTTGTGAAGTTGATTTTTTAACACAATTGGAAGACTTTGTTTTTATTTATATCAGTCTTTTTTGATTTGACAATGTTCTAGCCTCTCAAGAGTGCTTTGGATCCTGACTGTTTCATCCAATGTGTTACAAACGTGTTTTTATTATATTTACTACTTTAAGGATCATAGCATCATAGATTTAAAGCTAACAGGGAACTTACCCAGCTCTCTCACATTACATATTGAGAATTGAAAAAAAGAAATCACCTATCCCAAGCCATATAAGTGTGAACATAGCAAAGCGTGGATTCATATTCCAGTCTTCTAACTCTAAATCCAGTATTCATTCCCCAAGGAGACAGAAGGTTTGAAACTACATTTAAAACTACATGATAGCCAAAAATATGCTGGTAAATGTTTAATAGTCATTTCTCTGGAGGAAGGAAAAATGTGCACATGACATTTTAAGTTTGATATGTATTATTTATATTTTCTATATCACTTTCTTAAATATGAATAATCCATAAAACAATAAATCAAGCCCCTATTGTAACATTTGCTGATTTCCCATGTATATAAATATACACATGGAAAATTTATTTTTTTTAATTAAAAGTTAAGCTTTAATTATATTCAAAAGCAAATATGAATTCTCAAACAGAAAGTAAACATAATCGGTTGTTGCCCTTCACTCTTAAAGAGGACAAAAATGACATCACTATATTATGGATCTGACTGGTTGATCAGACCAATATAAGCTCAAAGGGCTTTACCACTGGTGAGCACAAATAGTCCATATAATGGAAAAGTGTAATATTGATATGTTTTCCATAAATCCCAAATGTGCTTGCTGCTAAGTACTCAAATGTACAAACTTGAAATTTGTCTCATCCCTTAGTATAAAGAAAACCTATTTATTGATATTTCTATTAAAAAGTTTTACAATGCATACTTAATTAGGTAGATATCATGAAATGGAAGAATTTTATGTATTAATCTTAAGTACCAATATTCAATGGAAAAGGACCAGCAAAAAGCTTTTTGGACCATCAGATTTCTTTTAATTACAGGCAAAGCTGATAAACATGGTAAATTTAGGATTCTAGACCCTGAGCTGATTAAGTCCAACCCCCTTAAAGGAGGAAACTGAGGCACAGAGAGTTTAATCAACTTGCTCAAGGTTACAGAGTTACTAAGTATCTGACCTTCTGCCTCCTTCCTACCTTGTACAATTGCTTTTGCAAAACCAAATAACACATGGAAAATTTAACAATCAGCTCTTGCAAGATTGTTCAAATTGGGTCTAATATATAATCTACTATAATTGTATATATGCTATAATAATTAGTTATTTATTTCTAAATCCCTAACTTATCTTTAACTTATGAATAAAAAAGCCTAAATCAAAAAAAAATTGTATGTTATAGTAATCTAGTGAACAATGTAAGAACATATGTTCTTTCCAAGATAAAACAGCAGTAGACAATAAACTGAGGCAAGACTACAAATTGAAAGGTCCACATTCCATTCTTTTAAATAGATTTTTTTTTGTTAATAACAGCATCCACAAAGTGTTTTTATATGCATGATTTCATTTGACTATTTTCTCCTAACAATACTCTGTTGAAGTAGGAATGGAAAGAATATTATCTCCATTTTAAAGATAAGCAAATACACCCAAGGCTGTCTCCCTTAAAATTTCACAATAAGTTAATACTAAATCTTCCAAGTCCTAAGCCTTACCATGTTTCCACTGCAATCTGCTGCCATGAGCACACTAGTATCACTAATTCTAGTCAGTAACTAATGATGCCTATTATTTAGTGGCCAGGTTGATATTTCCATTTCTAGATGCCAGATATACCTCAGAAAAGAAAAGATACAAATGGAGTCTTCAAGAGACCTACAAAGGTAATTAATTCAAAGGTTAGGGAACAGACTTCTTAAGACCTGTTTAAATATATTGAAATTGTTTCTTACATAGAAGTCTCAAAGATAAACTAATAACAGACAAGTATACAAGAGTTTATGATGAAAAAAATTGTTTGAATTGTTCTCTCCAAGAAAAAATGTTTTCAGAATAAGTTATATGGAAAATGGGATCCATTCCAACTACAATTCATTCCTCCCAAATGATGACTACAATATAAGAAATTGACATGGAGAATGAAGAGGGGGGGGAAGAAACTGACATGGATTTATCATCAATATCATCTGACATTTATATAGCATTTTAGAATTTTACAAAACATTTTACATACATTCTATGAGATGTCAATTTGGAGATGGGTTCAGATCCTGTTTTGTGATTTGGGGTGAATCACATTACTTCTCTTTATGTCAGTTTCCTCAGCAAAATGAAGGGGTTAGACTAGATAATCCTTAATGTTCCTCCCAGTTCTAAAGCTGTGAATTTATGACCCTCTTACAATGGTTATTTGGTTTGGGAATCCTGATCAACATAGTGACCAGACATACTTCCAGAAGACTTAGGATGAAACTTTCCTTAACAGAAAGGTGATGAAATCAGAGGGCAGAATAAGAGTGTTTTTAGACGTGACAAATATGTGAATTTTGCTTGCCTATATATGTTTGTAACAAGATTTTCTATCTATTGATTCTTAATGGGAGGGAAAAGGAAGAGGAGAGAGAGAGAGAAAAGGCAGATATCTGTTTAAAAATAAAAGAAATTTTCATCACTATTGTTTTTTGAGGGTAGTGAAGTTAGAATATAAATGAGCATAGGGAAAATAAATAGTTGGCTATGAATCTGGGGTCAGAGAACAGGATTTGGCTTTTTGGATCATGGCTTAAGAAACAAGAATAATAGGCTTTTCGCCAAGCATCAGGTGAATCTAATGAGGATAGGGAAATATCTATATTCCTTGAGATTTTTGCTGATCTGATCCAGTGAGATTTTAAAAGGAAAAGAAAACAAGGGGAAAAACTGCCTTGATACAACTGTCTAACTAGATATCAAGGGAGCAAAAACATATGACATAGGAAGAATTGCAATAGAAAGATATAGTAATTTGCAGGAGGAGGAAGAGGAAGAGAAGGAAGAGAAAGAGGAGGAAGAGAAGTGGTGGAAGAGGGGGGAGGAGAAGGAGGAAGAGAAGGAGGAAAAGGAGAAGTAAAAGGAAGAGGAGGAGGAGGAAGAGAAGGAAAAGGATGAAGAGGAGATGGAGGAGGAGAGGGGGAGGAAAAGAAAATTCTTAAAAGGAACCTCAGAATAGCATTAAATGTCAAGATACACTTTTATGTGGAAATCCAAGAGATTTATGAATGAAGCATGGAAGAGAAGGCATATACTTCAGTCAGGGATAGGACTAGACTTGTGATTTTATTGGTGTAAAGAACTCTCATGTGAGGAAACTTCTTCCACCAATGCAGGGTAAGATCTTCCCCTACACCTTATTGTACTAGAGTGTTGCTTGAAGCACTGAGAGATAAGTGACTTGCTCAGGGTCACACAACCTGTGTCAGAGGCAAGATCTGAACTTAGATCTGACTTTAAGGAGAGCTTTCTAATCTGCTATCCTATACTGCCTCTTATAGACATTTTCTATATACCGTTATATATCATAAATCAATCACATCATCTTATCCCGTGCACTTTTATCCATGTTTTCCCATCCATCCTTATATAAGATTTACCCAACATGTAGGGGACCTTGTTCAAGTCTTTTTAGATTTGGTGGACACCAAAAAGACACTCATTCATATATAATCCCCTTTATATCACTACCTGACTGACCTGCCTCATCATATATTTCCTTGATAATATAACATGTCATATGAGACACATAAGCTATTGTAGAAACTGTACTACATCTCTTTTTTCAATAACCACACCTCGTTCCATTGCCCTTTGGCTTATCCCCAACTTTGTTTCTTCATAGACTGGTAATATTCCAAGATACACAATTATATTTCATCACCAAGAGAACATCTGCATTTAAAAATTGGATTCTTCTTGTTGTTGGAGAACAGCTAGGAATCATTGAAAATACTATGTGATATCCCAAATCGACAATCTTTCTTCCAATTACTTTGCTCTTTGTCCTATGTTATTCTGAGTTCAACTCATCGACCATCTTCAGTTATTGTTGTTCATTCATTTCAGTTGTGTTTCTCCTCATGAAATTATGTAGAGTTTTCTTGATAATGATACTAGGGTAGTTTGCCATTTCCTTCTCTAGCTCCTTTCAAGATGAGGAAACAGAGGCAAACATTTTGCTCAGGGTCATATAGCTAGTAAGTGTCTGAAAATAGATGTGAACTCAGGAAGATCACTCTTCCTAACTTCAGTCTCAGGACTATCCATTCTGCATTCTAGCTACCCTTTAGCTCTATGTACTTAGTATTTAGTCACTAAAGCAATGAACTGGTCATCTCTCTACATGTTATGACCTTGACAACAGAATTTTTATAACCATTTAGCTTTTCCTAATCAGACTATTCTTTTGATTGATCATGAAAGTCCATGAGAAGGTTCTATATTATCCCAGCATCTAATGAAATCAATACAATATCATCCACAATTAAAAACATTCAGAGTATTTCACCATGTAGGAAATCCACTTT
This sequence comes from Myrmecobius fasciatus, assembly GCA_023553655.1. Lineage (NCBI taxonomy): Eukaryota > Metazoa > Chordata > Mammalia > Dasyuromorphia > Myrmecobiidae > Myrmecobius > Myrmecobius fasciatus. The sequence continues at coordinate 493,110 of JAJPUD010000189.1, read as the reverse complement.
CATTGGAACCTTGAATAAATTCTCCTCTGTGGCAACAGTGGACATTTTTGTCAAGTATATGCCTTTCCATCTTATTTATTTTTCATTTAACCTTAATAATTAGAGCATCATGGAACAGAGTTTTATCTCTGTGGTTCCATCGATTGAGTAATCTAGTGTAATCTTAACATGTGCTTAAGACTCCTCATTGAAGGAGAGTCTTTAAGTCTGTACATTGCTGTATTGAGTGTGTTGGTCCACTAGCTCAGATCTTATCTAAATATGGAGAAAGTAATTATGGCAGGTACTCATGGTCATGTGGTTTATTACAAGGATGGATAAGCTCAAGAAGAAAAAAACATATTAACTTCATATTTATCCAGAACCTCAGAATTCTGATATTGAATTAAGCATCAGCATCCAAGATAACCAAGAGGTATTGATCAGAACAATAGTGAAATGAATTAGCCATGCTTTTCTGGAGCAGAAGGATTTTATAAAAGTAGGTTCTAGTAGAAAAACAGTTTCACTATTCCTGAATCATTTGTTACTCTCCCATTACGTCTTTCCTATAATCTCCTTCACATGATGTTCTATTCTATTATTATATTATTCCATAGTTTATTTCCCCCAGGGTTGCTTTGTTGTTGTTGTTCTATCAATGTTTTTCTTTGGGGGGGGGGGGGGGAGGAAGAGGTATATGTTATAACCATTTACAGTAATATGATACTAGAATATCCAAGATACTCTGTATACCTATTGATATACTGTTATCCTCATCAGTTTACTCCTAGTCTGATATGTATTTATACATAAGCAAATATATGATATGCATATATATAATGTGTGTGTACACATACATGTAGGTATACACATATACATGTGGATATATATATATATATATATATATATATATATATTACCTATGACCTAAAAGACTTTCCTTTTGCACTATGGACAGGGAAAAAAGACCATTTACTTGGTCTAAAGTGATAGTTTTCATAAGAAGCTATCATTCTTTCCAGTACTTGGTACCTCATTTAGTAATAAATGTTCTCTAGATGGTTTGTTAAAATCAGGTCTTTCTGATTCCAGGTCTAATATTCTATCCACTGAGTCGTCTAGCTGCCTCTTCATCAGGTCTAGAGATGCATAAATTGTGGCAAATGTTTGTATACTCTATGAGAAACTTGTGTTTTTCTGATAGGTTATGGGTGTGTCTATATGGAATATGATTATAGTATATCTCTTGCATGTGTGCATTTCCACCCCTAATTTTTACTTCAGTTCATATTGAAAAAGTAGGTCTCTTTATTCCATCTCTTTAAAGATATTTAAAAGAAACCTTCCCAAATCTACCTCTGTCAGTATGAATCATTTTTAGATATAAATAGCCATTGTGGTTTTCATTTATCATAAAATAGTCACATCTGATAATGCAATAAAGACCCAATCAGAGGGTAAAAATGAAATAAACAGTAGCTTCCTTTCAGACCCTTTTTTCTCCTTCTTCCTCTTTCTCTCCCACTGAACAGATAACAGGAGAGGGTACACAGCAAGTATCTAATAGATGTTAAGTGTTACTATTTTGCAGCTATAGACTTACCGATGTCTTGAGGAAGGGAGAAAAATGATGGACAGGGAGCTGGCATCCAGAGATAAGGCACACTCATTTGGCTCTGTCCACTTCCCTTCATTTCATATAGCCCTTGAGATGGAATCTCTATCTGCCTCTTCTTCATACAAATCTCAAAATCCAAGTTTAAAAAAGCATCAACAAACCAGCAGCTTCTGGACAGTTTATTATAGCCACTTCTGGGGTCTAATTTTTCTATAACATTGCTTTCAAATTAAGAAGTCTTTGAGTTTATGAGTTATATAAAGGGAAATAGCCTACCTCTGGTGTATATTGGTAACATCTTGCCAATTTTCTTGCTTCAAAATAATTCATATGCCCAATTGTGCATATGATCCAGCATTGTCAATACTGGATCTGTATCCCAAAAAGATCATAAAAGAGAGGGAAAGGATCTACTTGCACAAAAATATTTATAGCAGCTCTTTTTCTGTTGGCAAGGAATTGGAAAATGAGTAAAGGCCCATCAATTTGGGGAATGACGGAATAAACTATGGTATATGAATGTAATTCAATATTATTGTTGTATAAGAAATGATGAGCAGTTGATTTCAGAAAAGCCTGAAGAGACTTTCATGAACTGATGCTAAGTGAAGTGAGCAGAACCAGAAGAGCATTGTACACAGTAAGATTATGTGATAATCAACTATGATAGACTTGGCTCTTCTCATCAATACAATGATCCAAGACAATTCTAATAGATAATATGCAAGCACAACAAAGACAGAAAGCGGTATCTAAGTATTTAGTATCAAGGGTCCCATAATTACAAATATGTTATTCTAATACTACTTATTTATTTCTACTTGAAATCATCTCATACACAGGGCATACAAGAGTTTGTTTACATAATAACTTTGGGAGAATCCCTTTATTTATTTTAGCAATTTCTGAAAAACTGGTTTAGCCAATTAAAGCTTCATATATTGAAGTATCTTGAGTTTGTGAATGAGATCAAGTAATTATAACAAGAAATCATCTAAGTTATTTTATGTAATTAAAATAGATAATATCAACTATATGAAATTGAACTTCCATAAATAAAATTAACATTACTAAATTATGGAAAATTATTAATTGGGGAAAATTTTGTACACATATCTCTGATAAAAGTTTGATATTCAAGATACATAAGCAACTAATAGAAACATATTTGACCAAAAGCTATTCTTCAGTAGATAAGTGATCAAAGGATAGGAATCTACAGTTCTCAAAAGTAGAATTATAAACTAATGATAACTATATGAAAGAATGCCTCAAATTACCAATAAGATATACAAATCAAAATGACCCTCAGGTTTCATCTCATGCCCAGCAAATTGACAAAGAAGATAAAAGGTGGGCATATTCAATGTTGGAAGAATTATGGAAAGGCAGGCACATTAATGCATAGTTGGTGGATTTATGAATTGATTCAACCATTCTGGAAAGCAACTTGCAAAGTGGCTAAAATATCCAGTCCTTTTGGCCCAGAAATTTCATTGCTAGAAATATATTTCAATATATTTCAAATAGAAATATAAATCAAATGAAAAAAATGGCACATAAGACAACAAAATATTGCTAGCAAAATCTTTTATAGTAGTAAAGGAGTGAGATTAAAGCAGATGTTCTCCAATTGGGAAATAAATATAATGAAATCCTACCACGCAGAAACAATGAATGTGGCGAATTCAAAGAAGTATGTGAAGCCTTATATAAATTGTTACAAAGTGAAGAAAGCAAAACCAGGAATAAAATATACACAATAATTATAACAAGATAAATGGAAATTACTGTAAAACAATTGCAATGGAAGGCTGTGAAATTATAATGACCAATTTCAGCTCAAAGAATACATAGGAATAAAAATGTATGCCCTCCCTTTCTTTTGTACAGAAGAGGATCATAAGTATGGAAAAACTAAAACTGACATCAGAGTTTCTGAATGTGTTAGTTTTGCTGAACTGTTTTTGCTTTAAAAGTTAAAAAAAAATTTTTTATAAGGATTGGCTCTTGGAGGGATAGATATACCAGAAAATGTAGTTGATGTGACAGCAAATCAATATAAGTTTATTTATTTTTTACAAATAGCAAGAGCCAGAAATGGCATTTATATGCACATTTCCCCCTTATCCAACCTTAGTCACTTCATCTTTCACCTTACATTCACATTAAAAAGGAGAGAAAAGATTTGCTCATAAGAGCAGATGATAGGCAAAATGTTCACACAAATATTCCACTCTTTTCTAGTAGTTTTGGAACTTAGAAAAGGTTTGGGTATTTTTTAAAGACCAACAATATTAAACATACAAGGAAAGATAGTTTTAGTACAACAAATATATCTAATTTCAGTCAAGTGACAGTGATAGAGTAGGGGAAATGTAGAGTGTTTGTTAAGTTTTCAGGAGCAGCAGAGAGCCCTAAAAAAAGACCCTGCAAATTGTTGGTAAAGTTTTGAACTAATCCAACCATTCCAGAGATGAATTTGGAATCATGCCCAAAGGCCAAATAAATTTTACATACCCTTTAATCCATCAATAACACCACTAAGTCTGTATCCCAAAGAGACAAAATAAAAAAGGAAAAGGACCCACATGTAAAAAAAATATTTTATAGTACCTTTTCCTGGTGGCAAAATTTTGGAAATTGAGAAAATACCCATCAATTGGGGAAATGGCTGAACACATTGTGTTATACAAATGTAACACTATTGTGCAATAAGAAATGATGAACTAGCAGATTTCAGAAAAACCTGGAAATGTTTATTAGAACTGATACAAAGTAAAATGAGCAGAACCAGAAAAACATTGTACACAGTTTCAGCAGCATTGTGTGATGATCAACTATGATTAATTCAGCTCTTCTCATCAACACAATGATCCAAGACAAGTACAAAGAACTCAAGAAGGAAAATGCTTTTGACAATCAGATAAAAAATTAATGAACTAGGAATGCAAATTGAAGCATTTTTTCACTTGCTTTTTGCTTTCTTATTTTTTTTCTTTTGATTGGTTTCTTCTTTCACAACTGTGACTAATATGAAAAATAAAGCAAATTTATAAACTATATCAAACTGATTACTGTCTTCAGAAAAGGGGAAGTCAGGAAGGGAAAAAATTTGGAACTTAAGATGATATAAAAATGAATATTAAAATTTTTTTGACATGTAATTAGGGACAAGAAAATAAAATATTATTTTTTAAAAGACCTTGAAAACAGTAGCCTGTAGAGAAAACTTGCAGCATCTCTAGATTGATCTGGATGCTTACTTCAACAAGCTTTACTAGGATTGTATCTTTTTTTTTAAATTTTTTTTATTAATACTTTTTATTTGCAAAACATATGCATGGGTAATTCCTAAACATTAACCCTTACAAAGCTTTTTGTTACAAATTTCCCCCCCTACTCCCCACCCCTCCTCTAGATGGTAGGATATCCACTACATGATAATTACGTTAGAATACTTAAATCGAATATATGTATAGTTATTGCCACACATCATTTTTTGTGCAGGAGAAATCGTACCTACAAGAAAGAATAAGCTGATAAAGGAAATACAATGCAAGCAAACCTCAATAGAAAACATGAAAATGCTATGTTGTGGTCCACATTTCACATCCCTCTCTCTGGGTGTATATGGCTCTCTTCACCAAACAATTGGAGCTGGTTTGAAGCATTTCATTGTTGAAGAGAGTCATGTCCATTAGAACTGATCCTCATATAGTATTGTTGTTGCCGTGAATAATGATCTCCTGGTTCTGCTCATTTCACTCAGCATCAGTTCATGCAAGTCTCTCCAGGCCTCTCTGAAATCGTCCTGCTGGTCGTTTCTCACAGAGCAATAATATTCCATAACATTCATATACCATAATTTATTCAGCCACTCTCCAATTGATGGGCATCCATTGTTTCCAGTTTCTAGCCACTACAAAAAGAGCTGCCACAAACATTCTTGCACATGTGGGGCCCTTTCCCTCCTCTAAGATCTCATTGGGATAGAAGCCCAATAGAAACACTGCTGGGTCAAAGGGTATGCACAGTTTGATAACTTTTTGAGCATAGCTCCAAATTGCTCTCCAGAATGGTTGGATCCATTCACAGCTCCACCAACAATGCATCAGTGTCCCAGTCTTCCCACATCCCCTCCAACATTCATCGTTATCTTTTCCTGTCATTTTAGCCAATCTGACAGGTGTGTAGTGGTACCTCAGAGTTGTCTTAATTTGCATTTCTCTGATCAATAGTGATTTGGAGCATCTTTTCATATGATTATTAATAGTTTTAATTTCATCATCTGAAAATTGTCTGTTCATATCCTTTGACCATTTATCAATTGGAGAATGTCTTGAATTCTTATAAATATGAGACAATTCTCTATATATCTTAGAGATGAGACCTTTATCAGAACCCTTAAATGTAAAGACTATTTCCCAATTTGATGCTTCCCTCCTAATCTTGTCTGCATTAGTTTTGTTTGTACAGAAACTTTTTAACTTAATATAATCAAAATTATCTATCTGGTGTTCAATTAAGAGTTCCAGATCTTCTTTGGACATAAATTAATTCCATCTCCACAGGTCTGAGAGGTAAACTATCCTATGTTCCCCTAATTTGGTTATAATATCACTCTTTATATCTAGATCATGAACCCATTTAGACCCATTTAGACCCACCATCTTATCTTGGTGTGCGGTGTTAGGTGTGGGTCCAGCCTTAATTTCTTCCACACTAGTTTCCAATTTTCCCAGCAGTTTTTGCTGAATAGTGAGTACTTATCCCAAAAGCTGGGGTCTTTGGGTTTATCAAACACTAAATTGCTAACGTTATTACCTAGCTTTTCCTGATATAGGATTGTATCTTTTAATCAGATGGGATGTAGATATGTAACCTAGAGAGACTCACATAGGTCTCTATACCTGGAACTGAGATAAATCCTTTTTTGCCTTTTCTTTCCTTATAAAATATTCTCCAAATTTCTTATTTTCTGTAATCTATCATTAGAAAAAAAATGGCTCTTAAAGATTTTTAATTCCTTTGGGGAAAAAAAGTGGAGGTGATGTAAAGAGGGAGGGAAAGATATCTATGTATGCAAAGGTGTACAGATAATTAAGGCTATGTACCCAGCTGGTGGTTTGGCAGAATGACCTCCTATTATAGCACTGCAAAGTTTCTCTTTAGGTATAGTCAACATCTTTCTACCATCCCAGTACCTTCCTGAAGCTTAGAAGGATAACCTGAAGTGAGAGAAATACATGGGGAATCCTTTTTCCTAGGAAAATACATCAGCATTATTCTGACCCAGGATAAGCCCAGATGAAATCCAAGATAATACTTAGTGGCCAGGTTGTTCTAAAAGGCTTGCTTCATAGATTTCTCCAATTCTCTCTCAAAACATTTCTGGTGTCTCTAGGAACACCAAGTTTCTACCTCCATCCCATCTCAGTTTCAGCCAAGGTATGATTTCAGACAGTCCTAGTTGTCTGAGAATGACTTTCAAAAGGATTTTCTTTGCTTTAACAGTCACTTCTTCATACTATTTATCCTCCCACTTCTCATCTCTCCCAGTCCCATTTTTGATTGCTTCTTTCTTTATGATCTGTTGATTCCTCCAAATCTGTTTTTAGATTCTACTTGGAGTGAATGCTCATTCAAATGTTTAATTTGTAGCAAGAAAAACGCATCCAAGAGTTCCTTCTGTTTTCAGCTCTTGCTTCACCTCCATTTTCCAACTCTCCAATTGCTACTCTGTGGGCCATTTAGCAGATCTCTGCCATCCTTACCTGCAACAACTCCTAGCTTCTGCCTGAAGCAAGCAGTTACTTAAGTGACAAAACAAGGCAAACAGAATTCATGTCCAATGATCCTCTCTCGTCTTCCCAGCTATGCCCAATTTCTATTTCCTATCCCGATTCCTGAAAACACACCCTTCTATTGCCTGGGAAGGTGATGGTGATAACAGCTTCTTTTAATTCCAGAATTCTTTACCCAGAGACCATGCACATGATTTGTTGTTGGGCTTGTTTTTGTTTTTGTTTTGTTTTTTTTTAAGAATTTTGATATGGTGCAGTATAGAGTATCAAGGACAAATTAGATGCAAAATTATTATATTTAAGAGGAATTTTTTGAGTAACCCATAAATAACCCATAAATGGGAGAAAAAGATGGCAAGCAACCTAGAATCATTCATTTTCTCCATGTGTATCGCTTCCCTCTCTTTTAATTTACAGAAAGTCACATTTTTCTCCTTCCATACTTTTTGCTCCAAATAATGTCATGAACTGCACCTAGGGCCTCCATGTTATTATGCTAGTGTCTCCCAAAGATGGCCCTAGGTTTAAATCATGAGAACACCAAGAATAAAAATCACAATGTGGTAGCAAAAATTGAATGGGGATGAGATCACATTTCTAGCAGCAGGTGAAAGCCCCATTAGAGACCCTTCAAAATGGCATCTAGTAGGAAAATCCTCAGTCATCATTGACTAGATCCACATAGAAGCTTTGACTAGTCTAATTAAGGTGATCTTATTATATAAAGCATCCTTGAATATGTAGCTCAGAATCATTTAGGCTTCTGGATAGGTATATAGTTAAGAGAGTTCTTCTCACCTGGCCAGATTCATGACACTATCCAACTGGACAGCCTTCACATATTTCTACTGATCATGTAATCACTACTCTAGCTGGAAATGTAAAAATGCCTTTTATTCAACCTCTATTTCTTTACAAAGTCTTCTGAAAATTTTGTTTCTTATAGAAGGTGATAGAGATGGTGCTTGATTTGAAGTTTGAAAAATGTGTGGGATTCTATGAATGGAAAATGAGAATAGAGTACTTTCCAGGCACAAGGGATGACCAGGACACAGACATGCAGATGGGAGACTGAGTGCCCGGGGTGAGGAATAGCCAGAAGGCTAGTTTGGCTATATAAACTAAGATGAAATTTGATTAGCATTTCTGATCCATTCCAAGTCTGACTTTTCCTGGATTTTCTCTTTTTATTGAGAAAGAAAAGAGAAAAGTATATAAGGTTACCAATGTGACTCCACAGGAGGCTAATCAAAGAGCTCAGATTTTAAAAGGAAATATAGAAAGGATGGAGACAAGGGCATATAATTCAATAGCAAAAAAAAGATATAGTTCTAGAAGAATAGTATCTGCAAAAGTAAAAGCCTGAATGAACTGAAGCTTAATATAAGGGTTAAAAATGGACCAAAAAATGGCCTTTTGAGATTATTCTGTGGTAAAATCAAAAATAAGAAAAAGATGAATACTAGTGGGGTTAGATAGGACAAAAAGGGATGATAGAAAAAAAGGCATATTGACTTATTTCATGTTTTATTTCCATTTTAACAAGCTAGAAAAAGCTTTTTATTAAACTAAATATGAGATAGGAAAAAATGAAATAGAAAAAGAAAGGAAAAAAAAAATTGTCATATCCAGAAGAACATCAGGGAGGATTCAAAATATATAAAAATAAATTTCCACTTCAAGAAAGCATATATAAAGATAAAAGATATTATATTCATGTCTGTCCATCTTTTCTTTGCTTCCTTGTAAGTTTTTTTTTTTGTTCTCTGCTGCATACTTTTTAGTTTATCCTTTTTTCCTCTTGCATCTTCCACTTATCTCCCCCAAGCAGGCTATAGTTAAGCATGGATATATGTATATATATATATATATATATATATATATATATAGAGAGAGAGAGAGAGAGATGTATACATATTCACAATCCCCATACATATTTATACACACATGTATACATACATACATATACAGACATACATAGATACACACATTTATACATATGAAAGCATGTATCTAAAACAATATTAATATAACTGGCATATAATGTAGATTTCTCTCTTGATTGAATCTTTAAAATTTGACTTTGAGATCAATAATTACTAGCTCCACTTTTTTTTTCTGATAAAGCCTACTACTGATCTTTGTTATAGTGTTTGTGTGTATCTCTTATTTCCCATCCCTGCTACCTCTTCTGCTTTAATTCAACTCCTTAACTTGTCTTGCTATTATTTAAACTCCCCTCCTCCATGGATTCCCTCCTTATCTTCTCTCCCCATTCTTTCCTTCCCTCTTTATTCTATTCCCATTAATTTACACACCTTATTCCACTTGAATTAATCTAAATACCCTTCTGTACCCCATCTTATCCCATGCCACCCTTTCCCATTAATCTATACACCTTGTTCCCCTGCCATAATTTTTCACACTCTTCTATACCCTACCTAATCCTTTATCCCTTGTCCATTAATTTACATACCTTGAAAAATGGTTTTCTGTAAAGGAAATATAAAACTAAAATGATACCATGGATTTTAAATCCAAGATAGTGAAGTGATAGTTAAGTGAGAATCTGATTTCCCTTGATGAGTTTAAGTTATCTGGTACAAATTATTTCACAATGTAGTGAAGGAAAGGGATGTTATAACTGAAACACAGTAGGTATTTCTTAAGAAATTGCAGAGAGAATAAAGTTTCCTAGCATCTAAGATGGACAAATATATCAATTTTCAAAACAAGGAAAATTATAAGCCAGTGAGCTTGACTGATTCCTGAAAAGAACCTGGAATTGACGGTTTAATTTATAGTTTGGGAGTAAGTGGAAAGAACAGTATTATCAATATGAGGCAGTATGGGTTAATTAAAACAAATCGTGGCAGTGGATATGGTGACATAAACCTGTAATCCCCTGCTACTAGGAGAGGATAAGACTGGTAGATAACAAGTTCAGGATTGAGAGCACCAATAAGGAGAGCTAAAGCCAATTGGATGTTGGCACTGTTGGGCACCAAAACAGGGAGCTGCCAGGAGTCATGGTCACTAAGTTGTCTGTGGAGGGACCCAGTGAGAAACCAGAACAGGTTCGAGTTTCTGAGCTGATAAGCAAGGAGCTTAAAGGAGGCTTAAGGGAGGGAGCAGGTGGCTGCTGATTTCCAACCTGGGTGAGATAGAGACCTGGTCTTAAAGCAAACAAATAACAACACAAACATGACAAACACTGTGAGACATAGGAGACGCTGGCATAGCCAGCCCAGTCATGTCCACATCAAAGAAGGTGCTGGGTTCCATGAGTGAAGCAGAATTGCCTTAGATCAAAAAAACACGAGATACACACATTTAGAGATATCTCCAGTCCAAATTTGTGTCCGAGCTGTGATGAAGCCTTTGGAGTTCAGATTGATGTGATCAGCCATAGTCATCTGCTCTATACCTTGACCCCAACACAGTGATATTGTTTTGGTCCTCTTCTAAAACAAAAAACATGCCAAGCTGTCTTCATTGTCTTTTTTCCCCAAAAGGTTTTTTTTTAAAAGTTGACCCATGAATTCATCTATATAGAGGTTTTTGGTAATAACCTTCCTGTACCAATACACATCTTACCTTCTCTACATCTTATATGATCTGAACATTTCCTGAGAGACAAGGTGTGATTAGAACTGTTTAATAATCTGCTCTCCAAAAAAATGTAGCAGGACACGTTTTTAGGTTTAATTTTCACCATTAACATTTTCTCCATCACTTGTTATAAGTATAGACATTCAACAAAACAATAAAACAAGACCTGCTTTGTTGTAATTGCTCACATAGAAATTTTTTTTTCTTTTTTTTTTTAATTTTTATTTTATTTGCATAACATATGTGTGGGTAATTCTTCAACAATAACCCTTACATAGCTTTCCGTTACAAATTTTTCCCCCCAACTCCCCACCCCTCCCCTAGATGGCAGGATATCCACTACATGTTAATTATGTTAAAATATTGGCAAATCGAATATATGTATACATATTTCCAAACTTATCATTGGTGTGCAAGAAAAATCTTATCTACACAAACGATATATCAGATAAAGGAAACACAATGTAAGCAAACATCAATCAAGGAGTATGAGAATGTTATGTTGTGGTCCACATTTCGCATCCCTCTCTCTGGGTGTATATGGCTTTCTTCAGTGAACAATTGGAGGTGGTTTGAAACATTTCATTGTTGAAGAGAGCCATGTCCATCAGAATTGATCGTCATATAGTACTGTTGTTGCCGTGTATAATGATCTCCTGGTTCTGCTCATTTCACTCAGCATCAGTTCATCACATAGAAATTTAATTGTGTTCTCAGATCCAATTTGAGCTGTCTACAACACAGCACAGACTGAAAGGTTGTTACTTATCAACAAATATGTGTGACAAGCAGAAGGATATTATACTAGCCATATAGTAGTATTAGTCAGTGTGACATAGTTAATAAAGGGCAAGTAAGGAAGACTCGGGTTTAAATTCTATCTCTAATAAGTGCTTGTTATTTGACCCAGTACCAGCTATTAAAACTCTTCAGTTCCCCAGACAACTCTTAAGCCTTTAAGTTACAAAGTTACAAAGATCTGTATCTGACAGGAATTCCACATCAAAGAGTTTCCTCCAGCAAAGAAATTACAATTCCCCAACAAATTAAAAAGAACAATAGATGGCCTCTTCAATAATTTCTGATTATTCAAAAGAGATAGATTTAACAAATCATATAAGGAAAACTACATGAATGAAAAATGAGGATGATATGCAATTGGATAAACAATTCATTGAATGTGATATATTTGTATGTGGTGGACACTTAAGCTGAACAAAAAGTTGAACTTAGAATTGAATAGGAGGGAGAGAGTGGACTTGATTTGGGAAACTGTGAATTATACTTAATGATCCTAAGCTATAAAAAACCTACCTTTTTCAATACAAATGCTATCCCTCTGAAACCCTGTGGTTTCAAATCTTGGAAGCAATAATTTGACTTTATTTATCAAATATTTATTAGATGCCTTCTATTTATAAGGTACTGCAGTGGGAATACAATAGCTTTTATAGAAAGAATTATTGTGAGGATCAAATGAAAAAATATATGTAAGAGATTTTAGAAATCTTGAAGTACTATAAAATATTAGTTATTATCTATACAGAAAAAATAATACCATACAAGAATTTGATTAAAGAAGCAAATCAGGAAAGAATTTGAGTAGGGGTAATACCTAAGCTGACCCTTTGAAAGAAACTAAGGATTCTAACAGGCAGAAGTGAGGAGCGAATGCATCCCATCCTTGGAAAACAGCCTTGGAAAAAGAAGATGGGAAATAGAATGTCCTATATGGATAAAAGCAAGTAAGCTTATTTGAATGGAACAGAAAGTGTATAAAAAGGAGAAATATGAAAGAAGACTAGAAAGGCATATGAGAATTGTATTGTAGAAGGCTTAAAGTACCAAGTAGAGGATTTTGTATTTATCTTAGAGGTACTATGGGGCTTCTGAAGATTACTGTATAATGAAGTATCTTAGGATCTGTGTCTTAGGAATATTAATTTGGAAGTTATGTAGGGATAGATAAAAGAAAAGAGAGTTAATGGAAATAAGGAGACAAAATACACAACAATTGAGATAATCCAATAGTCCAAGAGAGAAATGATAAGGGTATGAACTAAGACGGCAACTTTGTGAATAAAGGGAAGAAGATAGATGCAAGAGAAAGAAATAGAATCAACAAGATTTGGTAACTGATTGTCTATGGGTAAAGAAGAAAGGACAACTTCAGGGTTTTTGAACCTGAATGACTAGAGGAAAGGTAACAGTCTCAATAGAAGTTGGGAAGCAATGAGGAGAGATGTATAGTGGAGGTGTTGGGGTTTTATGCAAGTTTTTTGCTGACATGGGACTGGAATTCAAAATGGGACTAGAGTTCAGAAGAGAGGTTAGGGCTGGATATATAACTTAAGATTCATTTGTGTAAGATAATAATTAAATCCACAGGAGTATTGATATTACAGAGAGTTCATACAGGGTCAGGAAAAGAAAGCTCTAGATAGAGTTTTGGCAGACATCCAAGATCAATGGGTAAGTGATAAGTGATAATACAGCCAAGAAAACTGAGTTGTAGGAAAATAAGCAAAATAGAGCAGTGTTGTGGAAGTCTAAAGGAAGAGAGACAGAAGAGGTGGATAACTGACAAACGCTGTAGATAAATCCAATTGAAAACATTTGATCTTTTCTAAGCTTTGTAACTTAGAAAAGGTCAAATGATTTTACAATTTTAAAAAGTCTTTGTAGCTATTCAATAGAAAGGTAGTATCATTACCATATTAATTATCCCATAATATGCCAGATTATAAGAGATTTAGGAATAGGCAGAAGGTTTGATATACTTCAAATGCAGAATGAGATATATTTTTATATGGCCAGTGTGTTAATTTGACATGCATATTTATTATAGGGTTTTCTTTTTCTTTTTTTTTTTTAAGTTAGCTGTCAGGGTAGGAGGATGGGAGTGAGGAAACAAAATAAATGTTTATAAAAATAAAAAAAGATGAACTGGGCAAAAGAAGAAAAGAGAGGTGAGAAAATGGATATAATAGAGCATTAGTTATTTTTTTCCAGGATTTTATGAAAGGGAGAAATAATACAGGGTGAGAGATGCATTTGGAACAAGATTTGGCAAGGGTGAATGTTGAAAATTATCTATACATATGTTTTTTTTGTTTGTTTGTTTTTGCTTTTTGCTGAGGCAATTGAGGTTAAGTGACTTGCCCAGGGTCACACAGCTAGGGAATGTTAAGTGTCTGAGACCAGATTTGAACTCAGGTCCTCCTGACTTCAGGGCTGATGCTCTATCCACTGCGCCACCTAGCTGCCCCTATACATATGTTTTTAAAATAAAAATCTTTAATAATAAAAAATAGAAAAAAAAAGAAGCAGGAAGGGAGCCAATAGATAAAGATTGGAGGTAAGAGAAAAAGTCACTAAAAGATCAGACTTCCATAGGAAACAAGATAAGATGGGATCAAATGTATAAGTAAAAGAATTGGCCTTCATGAGGAAAAGGGCTACCTCTTGTTCAGAGACTACAACAAAGGAAGGTAGATATTCATGGAAGATGAGTTTTACTCCTTAGGAAAGTTAGGATAAAGATCTTTGATGGAAAGGGATAAAGTAAGGGTCTTATCAGTGGCTTGAGGAAGGAAAGGAAGGTTTGAAATAATTAATGCAAGTATGATTGAGAGCCAATGAGGAAAGAATAAAAAAAGATTCTTATGCAACAGTGAAGTGTGAATTACCCTTTTGTCCTTTGTGTTCTGAAGCTTGTATCCCTTTCCCCTGGATTCTATATGTACTTATAGGAAAGTATATCATAGATTTTAGAGGAATGTTTTGCATTATTTTACAATCTGCCCCAAGGCAACCACTTCCATCTTCTATTTATGGAGCTTCTGAAAATTTCTAAATAATGAAGTGTCTTAGGATCTGTGTCTTAGAAATATTAATTTAGAAGTTATGTAGGGATGGATAAGAGAAAAAAGGAGTTAATGAAACACAAATCATCCTCCAATTTCTGCTGCCATCCCAATTTCCCATCTAGGATGTGGAGAACCTCTGGATCAAAGAAAGCAACCTTCCTTTGTACTTCAGATCCCCCATCTCCTTCTATACCTATTTTTTGAGGGTAGAGGAGTGGTGCTCTCCACTCAGTGACGAACATTAAGTTCCCACCAGGTCATACTTTTCACTGACTTTGAATTCCTATATATCATTATCCAAACCTTATTCCACACCCCCTAAAACATTCCCCATTTCCTCCCAAAATTTCACCCTAATTCCAACTAGCCCTTCCACTGTGCCCTTTGGAATGCTTTTTCCATTGGCAACAAATTCCCCTTCATCTTTAATCTATTTCTCTTCCTCTTTCCATCTACTATGTCTTACTGGAACCTGGTTTTCCTTTGATGGTAATAATTCCCCACCCATCCCTTTCCAGTACTGACCACTTCAACATTCTCTTCTTTATAAATTTTGGAGACACAATTTCCTGATTTTTCTCCTATCTATTCACCTATTCTTTCTCTGTCTCTTTTCCTGGATCCTCTTCCAGATCATGCCCTCTAATCCTAGATGTCCCTCAGAGTTTTGTCCTGAGACCTCTTCTCTTCTTCTTCTATAGCACTTCATTTGTTAATCTCATCAGCTTCCATCGATTTAATTACTTTCTTTAGACTGATTCTCAAATCTACCTAGACTGCCCCAATCTCTTTACTGATTTCTAATTTCATATCTCCAATTACTTTTACAACTTCTCAAACAGGATGTTTAATATTTATCTTAAACTTGATGTATCAAAAATAGAATTCATCCCCCTAAATGTTCTTGCTTCTTTCCTTCCCCAGTTACTGTAGAGAACAACACCATCCTCCCAGTTCCTCAGGCTAGAGACCTGTCTTCCTCCTATTTCACCCCCCATATGTAAGTAGTTGTCTTCCAGTTTTACCTTTGCAATATTCCTTGAAGAGATCCCCTTCTCTTTTATAACACTGTCACCACTCTAGCACAGGCCCTCATCACCTCATGTCTATGCTACAGCAATGATTTGTTGGTGGGTGTCCCTGTGTCAAGTCTTTCCCTAGTCCATTCCATTCTCCATTCAATCACCAAAGCATTTTTTGTAAATACAGGTTGGAGATGCAAGAGGAAAGGTCAGCAGAGAGACTAGGGCAGGGTAGGTAGATTTGAGAATCAGCAATCTAGAAATGCTAATTAAATCCATGGAAGCTGATGAGATCCCTAAGTGAAGTAATACAGAGGAAGAGAAAACAACCATCTAGAGTTAAAGGGCATGATCTGAAAGAGGATCCAGCAAAAGATACAGAGAAAGAGTAGTCAGATAGCTGGGAGGAAAACTAGGAGAAAATGGAATCCCAACTACCTAAAAAGAAGAATGGTCCTTGACATAATAAATATTCTATGAGATCAGTTCAAGGTACTGGAAAAGTTTAACTTTGGAGAAGAGAAATCTTAGGAAGGACATAAATTTAGAGGATAAAGGACCACAATGTGCAAAAATGTATGTAGTAGCTCTTTTTGTGGTGGCAAGAAATTGGAAACCAAGTGAATGCCCATAAATTGGGGAATGGCTGAATAAATTATAGAATATAAATATAATATTACACTATTGTTCTATAAGATGATGAACAGGTGGATTTCAGAAAAACCTGGAAAAGTTTACATGAATTGATGCTGAGTGAAGTAAGCATAATCAGGAGAACATTGTACATAGGAACAGCACCATTGTACAGATGATCAGCTTTGATAGACTTTGCTCTTCTTAACATTACAGTGATTCATCATTGGATGGAAAAAATCCATCCAATAAACTTGAGATGGAAAATGCCATACTCATCGAGAGAAAGAACTATAGAAATTGAATGTGGATCAAAGCATACTGTTTTCACCTTTTTTGTTTATTTGTTTTTTCTTTCTTGTGGTTTTTCCCTTGTTTTTATTTTTCCTTCACAACATGACTAATATGGAAATATGTTTTAAATAATTGTACATATATAACCTATAACAGATTGTTTGCTGTCTTAGGG
The DNA here is from genome assembly GCA_023553655.1 of Myrmecobius fasciatus. NCBI lineage: Eukaryota > Metazoa > Chordata > Mammalia > Dasyuromorphia > Myrmecobiidae > Myrmecobius > Myrmecobius fasciatus. The sequence goes on along the minus strand of JAJPUD010000189.1, from coordinate 476,098 downwards.
AGGGAGGAATTCAAAATCTTATAAAAGTGAATGTTGAAAACTATCTTTATATGTTGTTAAATGAAAAAAATAGAAAATAAGATTCAGCAAGGACATATAATAAGATAACGAATCATGTAGCAAAATATTCTCTGCACTCATACACAAAGGGCTAAAAATACTCCATCACTTCCAAAGGAGTTCAAATCTAATTCTTCTTTAATCCTTTTGATACTTCCTTCAATCCTAAAGATATCAGGATAATGCAGTCATGTACACTCTTTGATCAATGGTTAGTATATAACAGGACTTATTTTTTAAAAAGTTCTTCCCTAAAATTAGACTGAAGTATAGCCAACAGCTTTCACCTTGGTTCTCTCACCCTCATCTTCATGGACTAGAGAGAATAATAGGATTCAAGATTTTATGGGAACGAGAGTACATGATCTTTGACTAACAGCTCTCATAGTCCCATGCATTACAATTTACAAGGAACTTCCTATACATTACTTCATGCGAGAAGTAATTTAAGTTATTTGGGGTTCTTTCCCACATGGTAAATAATTTCAAGAGCTCTAAGAAAGGAGGCATGTTGCTAATGGGTTCCTTTCCACAGAATGAACTTCTGCTGGTAACTTTCGAGTTCGCATTACTTCCTAAAATATAATCATTTCTTCTCTCTAGTCCCTCATAGTTTGCTTATATATTCATTGCTTCAGGAAGTGTTACTCTCTTCTCAATTCTTACCAGCTTACATTTTGGTTCTAGTAAAGACAATCTTTTTTTTTTTTTTTTTTGCTGAGGCAATTGAGGTTAAGTGACTTGCCCAGGGTCACACAGCTAGGGAATGTTAAGTGTCTGAGACCAAATTTGAACTCAGGTCTTCCTGACTTCAGGGCTAGTGCTTCTATCCACTGTGCCACCTAGCTGCCCCTAGTAAAGGCAATCTTGAGAAACATTTCAATGAGGATTTTTTTCCATGTATTTCATTCTAAATCATAAATTCACAGGACTAAAAAATTAGTCCACTCAGAATTTGTAGATAAAATTATATCTTAACATCTCTATGAGATATTTATCCCCTAACCCTTTCAAGTATCCCAAACTCATCCCTTTCAATTGCCTTTTTCAGAACTTAACAGTCCTTTGCTATCAAGATATTCTTTCTTATATAAAGTATCCTAAAAGACTTATTTAAACCTCAATAGCTTAAAACTACACCAAAAGTTTTAGGACATACTATATCTACTTATCTATTCATCTATCCATCCATCCATTTATTTGTCTGTCTGTCTATTTATCTATTCATTCATTTATTAATTTATTTATTTAGTGAGACAATCCTGATTAAGCAACTTGCCCAGGATCATGTAGCTGGTAAGTATTTGAAGCCATATTTGAACTCATGAAGATGATTCCTCCTGACTTCAGGCCTGACACTCTATGTACTGTACCATTTAGAGAATTCCCAAAGCAGAGTATTTTATCTTTTGTACAGCTCTAATGATCAGAAAATCTTTCTTAATTTTGAATTAATTTTGTAATTTGGCCCTTTGGAGCCAAGAAAAGCAAATTTACTATCTCTTCTAATGTGTGTGTGTGTGTGTGTGTGAGTGTGTGTGTAGTTTCATGTTTTAATTAAGTGCTTTTCCTCATTAGATTTGTTTGTCTGTAATATGCCCAACATTAGATGAATGAGTACTGAGACTAAAGTTTGAATAGCAGCACAGTATGCTGAACTTGGGTATAGCTGGGAAATGATCTACTACTTTTGAGTATTGTTTATATTTGAGATTGTTGTTGTTTGTCCTTCAAATTCAAAGCAAACCTATGACATCTCAGGTGATATCCTGACTTACAGGTGAATTGGATTTAAGAGAGACAGAGTTGCACAAAATAGTCAGTGCTCTGTCTTCCAGAGACTCCTAGAAACAAATGTACTGTAACACTATTCAGAATTCAGAAGACAGCAATTCTATTCAGTGCCTCATCTATGACAGCTTAAGAAAGAACTAAAAGATCCCAGCTATAGGCAATCCCACACCATGCATGAGTAAATGCTACATGAAAGACATAGCTATATAAAAGCTTCAGTATACTGAGTTCCTAAAGAGCTAGGTCACTAATGGGAATGTTCATACTTTAGTGCAATGTCTAAGTAGTGTCTCTTTTACCCAGATACTTTACATTGAGTTATTTTTTATTTGGATGAATCTTTTTAAATCAGTGCCTTGTGTTCAATTTCAAAGCTACATGTTTAGAAATGTACCATCTATGTTAAGAAGAGAATAAATTATAGTTTGGGGACAGCAGAATCAAGCGTTAGAATGAAAAATAGTTCTCAGGAGGCTGCTGGGTGCAGAAAAGGGTAAACAACTTGAGTAATGATGTCATTTGGGTGTACTCTATAGACATATGATTGGAGTTAAGTCTTTTCTTTCTCTTTATTTAAAAAAAAAGTGTAATGTTTTAGAAGGACTGTTTAGGAATTTGAAGAAAGTATCCCAATAAATGAGAAAAATGAAAATGAAGTTCTAATAGGTGCTGCTACTGAGTTTTATAATCTCCAGAGGCAACTATATTTATTCAGAAAATGCTATCTTGAATAAAAATATTATCTTTCAAAAAGTTCTGCACTGATATTGAGGGAACTAGAAAGAAAATCTCAACTTTGCATAATTTTCCTTTTGAGTTACTAAAAAATCTGGCAACCTATTGTATTTGATATTTCCACAAATCTTTGATGTCATTGATGTATATACTCTTCACTAATGCAGACTGTGACCTTCACATGCTTTCTTAACTGTAATTCTCATTCATCTACTTCCATATATTCTTCATAATTCATCTAATTTAAATGCTGGAGCCCTTTTTCTGGATCTTTTAATACTGGCACAGAGCAGGACTTGTAGTCAGGAAGGCTTTTGTTCAAATTCTGTCATGTACAGAAAACAGTAAATAGGTCCATTAAACATGGACGTAGACTGGAGTCAGACTGCAAAGACTTTAAATGCTGACCAGAAGAGTGTCTCTGTTATCCAACAGTCAAGAGCAGGCCACTGGAACTTTTTGGACAATCAGAATGCTCATACCTGTGATTTTGTAATATCAGTTTGCTAGCCATGTGGAAGATAGATTGTAGAGAGGAAACGTTAAAGAAAGGGATACCAATTTAAAGATTATTGCAATAATCCAGGTGAGAGGTTGATGAGATCTTGAACAAAAATGGAGGCAATGAGAGAAAATGATATATGTGAGCAGTGCTATATAGGTAGGATGAAAAAGACATGGCAATTGATATGAAGAGGGGTGAAGGAGAGGGAAGAATAAAAGATAGCAGGTCATTGGAAAAAAGACTGTCATTTGTCATGAGGGTATAAACCAGGATTGAGAAGTGAGTAAGAGAAGATAAAGACAAGACAACTAGAGTAGATCATTTTTTCTAAAAGTTTGATGGCAAAAGGGAGGAGAAATATTAGAGAATAGCTACAGGGAATAGTAAGATCAAGTGAGGCTTTATTTTGTTTTTAAGTATTGGAGAGACCTACATAGAAGAAGTTGACCATATCATCTCCCATTAACATAAATATCACCTCTATGAAGATATATTCAATCTATATTCATTCCATATCTATATCTATATAGTCAATCCTAGGATCTACCCTGAATTCCAGGTCCTCATCACCAACATTTTTGTGGCCATTTCAAATCAGATATTCCACTGACATTTTAAACTCAGTGTGTCTAAAATAAGATCCATTACTTTCCCCCCCAATCTCAAATCCATTTCTTCAGAACTTTTCTATTTCTCTTGAGGGTACTATTTTTCTCAGATATACAGAGGTTCTCAATCTCAGAGTAAACCTATCCCCATATAGCTAAATCTTATCAATTCTACTTCCTTAGCATCTCTCCCACCTCTCCCTTATCTTTACTCATTCAGTCACCATTTTCATTCAACTTGTCATCACCTCTCACCCAAACTACTGCAACATAGCTTCCTAACTGGTTTCTCTGACTACCTTCTCCAATCCATCTTCCATACTGCTAAGTGATTTTCCTAAATCTCAAGCCTTACCCAGTAAATTCCCTTGATTCTCTAAAACCCTAGGATCAAATTTGAACTCCTGTTTGGCATTTAAAAATCTTCACAACTTGGCTCTGATCTTATGTATTACTCTCTTTTATCTATTCTTCAGGTTAGACAAACTGTCTTCTTCCAAGTCTACTACAATTCATCTCCTATTCTGTCTGTCCCTCTTCCCTAGCATGAACTCAATTCTGCTTCTTAGGAATCTTTTATTTCCCATAAAGCTCAATTCAAGTAGTATTTTTTTATATTACACCTCATCTCCCCAGTCATTAGTGTCTTCCCCCACTCTAAATTAGCTTGTATTTATTTTGTATGTTGCTCATATGTATATTTTTCTTCATTAATAGACTGCATGTTCCTTAAAGACAGAGACTGTTTCGCATCTTTCTTTGGGTTCCTGGCACCTTAGCACAGTGCCCTTAGGAATTTACCAAATATTTATAGATTTATTGAGGATCAAATTATTAATTTATCAATGAGATATATGCCCATCAAAGGTGTTCTCCAGCATCATGAAGAATGTTTTATAAGTGGAATAAGTATTCTTTATGGATTGTAAGATTCACCAGATGCTGTCTATAGATAATACTATACTTACTATATCTATCTGGTATAGTAAACATGTGGTTCATCTTTAATGAGAAAAAAAGGGTTGGCTGAAAAGATTTTGGCTTACTAATGCTGAATTAATACTAGAAAAAAAAACAAACATATGAAGAATGCATACGTCCCAGATTATGAAATGTATTTAGACAAGCAACCCAGTGAGTGAGCTATATATATATGCATATATATATATATATATATATATATATATATGTACATACATACATATATTGTAAGTGGGCAGTGAGATAGGCCCAGAATTGAAAATAATAGTGGACTACATTGTGCTTGGAAATTACATAAATTTAACTTATGCTCTGTTATAATGCCCCTCTTAAACTATAGGTGCAAATTATGAGTATAAAGATTCTCTTCCACTACCATTTGCCTTTGGAACAACTGGGAGGACACAATGTCTATGCAAGGGTAGTTTATGATTTTGGTAGACAGGATGAAATGTGCTTCAAGTATGGTCCAGCATCTCCTGCTTTATATATCACGGGTCACAAGTGCAGATAAACGTATCCATGGTGACCTGCCTGATCTAGTGAGGGTCGGAATGGTAAGATTAATGACATACCATTACAGGAGCAACCACAGTGAAGAGAACAGCTTTGACTACTGTAAGTATGTCCAAACTTCAAAACTTCCAGACAAAACAGAATATAAATTTTTATTCCATGTCCAAGAAAAAGTTAGGAGGTAATAGGTGGGAAATCCCAACACCTTTTCTTTCTATGAGTAATCAAAGAGATTTCTTTCAGCCTCCTAGAGTCCTTTATTTTTATAGACTTTGTCTCCCAAGAGTCATGCTGTAGACACCTTAAAAGAAAAGAAGGAATTGATTCAGAGAATTTGCTAAATGTAAAACAAGCCTTAAAAAATGAAGACTCATCATTCTTCACTTCTCTTTAATTAACTTGTATAAATGAGTTTAGAAATCTAACAATATATTGGATAAAGTATCATGAAAGTCAGAATCTTGATAAAAATTGGGAGATTAAACAAAAGATATAGATTCTCAGACAGTATGGTCTGTACAGAAATATTGAATGAGGTAAAAAATGTTCATGGGTTGTTTTAGTTTGTTTGTTTTTGTATATAGGTGGTTCAGGTGAAAAACCTTTCCAGGACCAATGTATGCACACAGCTGTTTTCCGTGAACTGGATCCTTGAATCACCCAGGTAAGACAATAATTGTCAGATTTTGGTGTCATTCTTTCATCCAACACCTTCATTGAAACTGATGATCTTTTTTCTCACAAAAATTGCAGAAAATTCCTATGTCTTCCCCTCAAAATATAAATAGTTGGAAGTTGCTAAAGCAAAGTTAAGCTTCTTGTCAAGGAAAACTAACACTTAGAGCTACCTGTAAGTGGAATGGAATGTCTTAGAAACTAATGCCTTTCTTGTTGGATCATCAAACAAAGGCTGCATAACCATTTGTCAGATATTCTATAGAGAAAATTCTTTTTCAGGAATGAATTAAACAAGATGGATACTGGGGTGTATCTTCAAAGTCTGAGAGTTTGTAGTTTTACCATTTTTTACCTCAATTTTTCTGAATCTGAATTTTCTCATTAGACTTCTATATAAGCCTAAGAAAAAATATTTTAAAAGTAGCCTGTTGGTCAAATGCCTCAGTTTCAAGTGCCCCCAAAATATTCTCTTTGAATTCATCTGTATTCTTATTAGAAATCACTCTTAATTCTAGTCCTTTCTTTTCAGCATTGCAAAGGACATAAAAAGCATTTTCATACTTTTCATAGCAGTCAGATAAGAGGGAAAACTTTTTACTTTATAGGTGAAAAATCAGAAACATGCAATGATCAAATGTCTTATTACTCCCAATACTAAATTATCTCACTTATTACTCTCAATAGCTAGGATAGTGTCCTTTACATAGTAATTGGTACTTAATGTTTGTGGAATCAGAAAATCAGTCTATATTAGGAATATACATATATACATGTATATGCATTCTGCCCTAGAATAGATATGTAACCCTGGGCTAATAGTTCTGGAATTTGGTTTCTTCATTTCTAAAATAAGAAAACACCTATTTCCTCAAAGTGATTGTGTGAAGAACAAATAGATAATATATGTAAATATTATCTATTTTTATCACATATTTTATACTTTATAAAACCCAAAATAAGAATCATCTTCATTGTACAACTATATAGTCAAGAAATAGAGAAATTAAGTCCCATAGCATGAACTCTTAAGTAACTTTAAAGCAATATTCCTGTATCTTTCTTTTATAAAGTGTTAAGTTGCAAACTATTGACATAAAGATCTAATTTCTTAACAATAAAGAGATATTACATGTGTTATTAGAGATAGCATGTTGATTGATACTCTTGTCACCCTAGCAAGCTAAAGAAAAATAAAAATAAAATTTCATTTGATGGAGGAAGGTGGGAGAGGTAGATCTGTATATTCAACATCATAGGAAGCTCCTGGTGAGAAATTTCTACCATTCAAATCATCACCTTTTCCAAAATTTAAAGTATTAGAGAGTTGTCTGGGACACTGAAAGTTAAGGGAGTCACCTAAGATCAAGACAGTATGTGTGTCAGAAGTATATGTGTCTGAATCTAGGTTGTTCGGACTCCAAGACCAGCTTGCTATACCTATCCAATGATTCCATGACACCTCTTAATTTATTTTAAGTAGAATATAGGCCCTTCTTTCCTTAGGTCAAAGTTATAATTCCCAATCTCTTCTCACCCTTCATATATTCAATTAATTAATTGGACATCTATTGAGCTCCAGAGGACCTAGAGTTGGATGGGAACTTCAGAAGGTTTGATTTGCTGATTTTGCCTAGAAGTGAAGTGACTTGTTTCAAAGTGATATTCATTACAAAATTTTGGCTTGGGTCTCTTCATCCTAGAAAGATAACTGCCCTTTTCACTCTATCACACAGCTTTGAAGTCCTAAAATATTGACCTCAGTTTAGAAGTTATAATCTAGAAAACTGTCTTTCCTAAGACATATTTATCTCACTTAGTTTTTAAAAATACTCTTCTATTGATAGCACAAAGTACCAGAACCAACTTTCTAGTCTAAGCTTTTTCTAAATGTAGTTGTATTTTAGGGGAAATTATTTGATCTGCTTTATCTAAATTCATGTAATATGTTCTAAAGCAGTTTTAATGCAGTTGTTTTGTTATCCCATATATTTCTATATTCTTTCACAATTATACTATTCCTTTTCCTTAAATGTAGTATTCAGAATTTCTTAAGCCCCTGTTGTGCATAGAACTTTTTTAGGTGGGAGATTCAATATTTAAATAAAACAGCCCATGTACTAATAGTTTACATTTTCTAAAGGCATATATATATAAAACTATAATATACAATAATATAAATACAATACCATTGCCAAAGTGTGAGGTAAGAGAAGTGATTTGATTAAAAAATTTTTTATTAAAAAATTTGATAAAATTGTTTCTATGTGACTTTGAATACATCATTGTTGTCTGGAAGGTAGTTTTTTCAACTATAAAATAGAGGAGAGGTTGAAATAGATGACTTAAAGTCCTTTCCATCTCAACTCTGATTCTTAGTGGGGGAGGGAACAGAACAAAGATTAAATCAAACAAAAGTAATCAGACATATATATATATTCATAAGCTGAGAAAGTAGTTTGCATATTCAATGGTAATAAGGCCTCTAAATGATCATTTTAATTCAATGGTAGCATAATGATAATTTCTAAGTGAGGGTTAAATGTAGATCAAGTATGTATAGATTGTCAAACAGGTAATTTAATATTTTCTTAGTAAATAGATCTTACTGCTTTGATTAAAAAAAAAAATTCAAAAGTACCAAAAGCTGTCTTAATGCAGTTTTATTTGTTTCTTTTTTCTAATTTGTCTTCTTTCATATCAATGTTCTTCCAACTGGACGAGGGAAAGTTCATCAACTTCATCACTGGTGCATTCTCTGAATTATTAAAAAAAATCTCTGGATTCAGAAGTGCAAAAAAGAAATTGAAAGATGGTAGATCTAAAGTTTGATTTAAAACCACACTACAGACTTAATACTCCTGGATCACTACTCTCTGGCTTCATTAATACTAATGTATAAACTCTGAAAGAGACACTGGGTGGGTGGAATTAAAGAGGATGACTTTTTTGGAGTCTTCACTTTCTATGGACCTGTAATATATTTGTAACACCAACTACAGGAAATAGTGAATAGTGTGGGAAGGCTTGATGTCACAATAATACTTTATGCCTCCATAAGAGAGGGAAATTTTGTGTGTCATTATATCTACACAGTAACCTGGTTGCTGCTATAATCTCTGACTAAATGAAGAGGAAAAACATGATGACTGAGTCATCTCTGAATTTTTAAAAATAATCTTGGCTCAGGAATGACTGGAACAAGGAGGGTCATAATTCTATTATCTATATATTCTGAATAATCCTAAATATATAGAAAAGAGCACAAAGATTCAATAATTTAGCACTGTATCTGCTTTCTTGTGGTTCTCTAGGAAAAATCTCCCAAATCTGAACCCTATTTAATATACTTATTTTTCAGATGAAGCCACAAACCAAAGGCTTAAAAATCTATTACAAATAAAGTCAACATTAGAATTTAATAATAAAGAGATCATATATTCATTCTTCAACCTGTTCCATCTTTACCAGTTATTATACTTAATCAGTAAGAGTTTATTTGACAAGGTCAAATCTATCTTCTTCTAAAGGTCAACAAATCTGTCTATGTCATACCAGGAAGAGGGAATTTCTAAGCAAGGAACTCAGCTCAGGAAGTACAGTACCATGTCTCCAATCCCCTGAAATTCAAGTCAAAACTGGAAACATAAGGATAAACTGCCATAAGGTAAAGAATTCCAAACTTCATAAGATTATATCACTGTAAAAACTGTATATGCTAAATTTAGATATGTGTACAGTGCTCCATGCTCCTTTCTCAGAACCAGTCAACAAAAACAGCTTTAAAAAAATCTATTCATTTGTCTTCTGTCCTATAGCTTTAAAAATTCATTTATTTTCTTTCATCATTTGTACAAGTTTGGCATATCATTACTACAGAACTAGAATTAACTTTGCCAAATTTGGAGGCTTGATCTGTATTAAAATATTTAGTCAATAAGCCCATATAAAAGAGTTCTAAAATGACCACCCACAGATATGGGGTTAATATGGCATATCTATTAAGTCATGTTATATGTTATGTTACATTAGAACAGCAAATCAATTTATTAAAATAATTTAATCCTATATTAAATTTTAGGGCACAGATTTCCCCTTTTGTTAGAAAGCTCTGACTCTTCCATTCAGAGCTTTATCTTAGGTTCCATTTTTTTTCAAGTTCCAAAAGAGTAAGTAGCAAATTACTTATCATTTTATTTCCAACAAACAATTGAGTACAATTTACATCTTTGAAACTGCTCTTATACACTCAGGTTTCTGAAGTTTTTGAAACTTGAGTCTCAGAACTATTGTCCAGGAGGGAGAAGAATCCTTTATACAGTCAACAAAAATTTTGGTACCTCTTATCAGTTGTATATGAGCACTGATTGTATTCCAGGTAGTTTTCCTACTCAGAATTAAGGGAGGAGGAGGGAAGAAGAAATATGCAAGGAAGGAAAAACAAGGGAAGGCATAGGATTGTCACATCTTAATGTTCCAGGGAGAGGTTAATGGCCCAGAAGGGATTAATATCTAAAAAGTCTCAGAGATTAATTAGTTCAAAGTAATCCAAAACAACATCTGTAATCAAACTCTTCACATTCCAAATCATAAAGTTTACATAGATATTAGCCTGATATTAAATATTAGAAAGTCAATATGTATGTATGTTACATGTACATATAACAAATTTTATTAGTCGATTTAAGAATCCAGCTAATGCTTATAAATTATCTGCATAGTTACAAATAAAAATGCTCATAAAAGTAAATCTTATTTTCCCATTGACTAGTATAAAATCTGAGATGCATTCCCATGGGGAAAATATCTAAAAAATTGAGAATTTTGGTGGGATAAGGGTGGGATATTAGCTAACGCCCTGGCATTCTAAATAAATTGCAAAGTGCTTCTATATAACTGTTCAACTGGCTATATAAACATATAGTAACATATGTTTTATACACACATTTACACATATATGCTCACAATACTCTAATTAGCTCACTTCTGTTATACCCATTGAAAGAGGTCATTCTGGATTTCCTGACATCTCTCCACTGTCAGTCACCCTCTGTCTCATTAAACTTGCCATTAGTTAAAGAAATATGATTTTTCACCATGCTTGGAGATCTCAATCTTTCATAGTTACAATGTAAGAAATTTCCTACTGATTTGGATCAAATATTTACCAAATAGGGTTTGTTTGTGATTTCACAATTCACCAGTAGATGACACCATTTAATATGAAAATTGATTTTTTTAAAAATATTGATGAAAAGAGCCTTTCATATAAATTAAACCTCCTCTTCATTCTGTTTTTGAGGTCTCTAAATGGTTGTACCAGATTAGGAAAAAGGAATTTTTATTCTTAACATATTGTTTATCAAGTTTATTAGTCAATACTCATGGTCATAAAAATATTTGAAATTCATATGCAAGTGAACCTAAATGCTGATACTCCTATCAGTTTCTATTTCAAAAACTAATGTCCTACTGGTGTTAGAATGCAACACATAGTCACAAATAACTGGGCAAGCTTTTCAAGAAGCTCACTATTTCAATGTCAACTTGGTTTCTCATTGGCCAAATTTCACATGATTCTCAAGTTTTAAAAATTTAAGTTAATTTTAGAAAGCAGCATCCTCCTAAGAACACTAACTCTACCTATCTCTCACAAAAAAGTAATCATACTTAGAATTGAAAGGATGCTATGAACTATCAATAAGGGAGAAATTATAAATTACCCACCTCAGGGCAAAAAATTAATGAGACACAAATAGAGCCTTGAATAAGGTTTCACTGTAGAATGGCTATATTTTTTTAAATAACAAATATTATTCCATTTTCAAAATATGATTTAAAATATACTTTTCTTGAAATTTGATGTGCCCTGGAAAATCCGGGCTAGTAGAGGGTGCCAAAAGGACAATTTAAATCTTACTATGGTTTTTTTTTTTCCTCTATTAGGTTACAAAGCTTTCAGAATTCTTAAAGGGTAGGAGAAAGTTAAAATATTTAATATTTCCATAAAATCAGTTCTATATGCTTATTTAAAAGTGATTACAGAAAGCAAACAGTCTAGTGGGTCTGGAGTGCCATCCTTGGAGTCAAAAACACTAGGTTTCACTCAATACAAGCTGTATTACTGTAAAAAATCATTAAACCACTCTTTGCCCCGCCAGACAGCTATAAAACCAACTGATTAAAGAGTTATCTAATTCCACTAGTGAAAAGGATTTCCATACCGCGATTTCCCATGGCATTGAATCACAGGTGCCCCAGAAGAAAAATCCTTAAGGGATATTGAATTAAGCAAAGTGAGCCTTCCAACTGCAAATCCTTCCCAAGATTCATCCTTTCACCAACTTCCCATCTTAAGGCATTTTATCTTCCTAATGATATAGGAAGTCAGCAGCCACTAGCTGCCTCACATTCTAAGTATTAGCCCTTAAGAGGAATTCTCTACCATTTGGGATTACTCTGCATTTATATACCCCCTCCCCCAATGAATGACCATTGGATTACTCCAGTTCCTCGAGAGAGCAGGCCCTACCCTTCTACGTAGTCCAGTAATAAGGCTGGGCTGATTTTCTCGATCCCATTCCTTTTTTATGGGAATTTGTTTTAAAGCAGCCCCTACTTTTTTCGTTAACTTGCCTTCTATGAAAGCAGAAAAGGGTTTTTGTTTTGTTTTTCTCGCATCCAAGTACTGGAATGGAAATGGGGACTTTTTGGCCCTAGATCCCCCATAACTCTCAGTCCACTTTTCTGCCTCAGTTTCTCTACAGTGTTCTTCAAAAGGATACCATCCCTTCCTGCCCCCAGCAGAGTGGAGTCCCAGAAATTAACATATAACTGACCAAGCCGGGACCCAACTAGCGCGCCAATTCACGTAGATTCATTTCTCCCTAGAGGAAGGTAGCAGTTCTCAAGCTCTCCAGGGACACCATGGTTGGCATGTTTTGCAGCCCCTAGATTAAAAGGTGCAGGGGAGTCCCCGAGCATCCCAGGAGCACACAGATCAGAGACGGTTCTAAGAAGCTTCGGGGAGATCGCGCAGCTTCTGGGGCGGATCCAGGCTGGGGGAGTGGGGAGGGACTAGAGTGCAACGTGGTTACATTTGGCGGGAGAGAGAAGGAAACGCAGGAGGGAGGGATTGCGCGGAGCCATCCGGGGCCTGGCCTGGCGGGAGTTCGTGACTCACTCCCTGGTCTGAAGAGCCTGAGTCACGAAAGCATCTGGGGGGACCTCGGGAAGGGAGAACCAGGGGCGTGGTTCGAAGGAGGGGGCACGTCGAGGGCTACGTCCCACTCCGCCACTGTCCTCAGGCCTGGGAGTCCTGGGCCTGGTGGAAGCGAGGGAAGAGGGAGGAGGGGATGAGCGGATGTCGCAAAGCGCAAGGCTAAATATTTTTCCCGCGAGTCTGACGCTTGAGCCTGCCGCTGCCAGGGACCGACTCCACTCCCCTTCCCGCTTTCCCAGCTCAGCCCAGATGCACAATCCAAGCAATATCGAGATCTCGAACCTCTTCTTCCCAACCCCATCACTCCACCTCCCAGCTCTAACCCCAATTCGGCCCCGCCTGCGCGGCCAGTGACGCCATAGCAGGATGGCAGGGTGCGCGGCCAATCGGAGTAAGGCCGGCGGAAAAGGCTGCCTCGCCTCAAGCTGCTGAGCCCAATGAGAGAGCTAGCAGCGGGGTCCGCGGGGAGGGTGGGACTGGAGGTGAGAGGTCACGGAGCCCCGCCTCTTCTCCGCTTTCCCCTTTGCCCCGCCTCTCCCGTGCCCCAGCGCCGCCGCGGCTGCTGCTGCTGGTGGTGCTGCTGCTGCTGCTGGTACTGGTACTGCTGGTGGTGCCGGCAGCTCGTGTCCCCTCCCCCTCCCCGCCCGCGAGCGCTCCCGCCTCACGGCTCCGTGTCTCTCTCCCCCTCCTCTCTCTCTCTCTCCCTCTCTCTCACGCTTAGCGCAATGGCGGCGGCAGCGGCGGCGGCGGCCGAGCAGCAACAGTTTTACCTGCTCCTGGGAAACCTGCTCAGCCCCGACAATGCGGTGCGGAAACAGGCGGAGGTAACTGAGTCTCTCCCCCTCCCCCCACCAGACCCTTATCTTGCGGGTTCTCCCCGGCTCGATCGCTGGCCCTGTGGGCGGCCACCCCTCACCCCGGCCCGGGGGGCCTCAAGTCGGGTTCTTCCCTTCGCCTCTCTGCCTTCTCTCACTGCCGCCATCCTCCTACCCGGCCTGACCCGGGCCCAGGCAGGCTGGGTGGCGGAGCAGAGGCACCGGGCCGGCCCAGCCCACGTGGGAGCTGGAACCTGCGCGGCAGTCGCGGTGGCCGACACCGAAGACTTAACCATCCCGGCCCCCACTGCCCCTTCAGTCCGGGATGGGGAGGCCCAGGGTCCCCCTCCCCTGTCCGGTCCTGTCCTGCCTTGGCAGTTATCTCTTCCCCGCCCCCCACCCTTGTACTCGGGTGTTGTTATGCATGCATAGTCTGGGGGGGTCAGGGAGGAGAGCCCCGATCCTGCCTTTGGAGATGGGGGTGGGGAGGTTGGACCCCGACTCCACTTGGATCATCTCTTTCCCCTCCTTCCTGCGCGGTTTGACCTTTCCCATGCCCCCCATGCCCCTTTCCCGCTTTCTCCTAATGGGATTTCCCCTCCCCCGTCCACGCTTGTCTCCACCTCTGTCCCCCTCCCCCCACCATTCCACCAAATCCCTAGCTGCCGCCTGTCCCATTTCTCCTCTTCCACTCATTCTTTTCCACCTGGTACTTACAGTCCTCTTATCATTCCGCATCTCATCCATTCTCCCTCTCCCCCCTCAGGCTTTCTTTCCCTGCTGCTGTCACTCTTCCATTCTGACTGCTTTAGCCCCATTTCCCTAATTATTCCTCCCCTCTCCATTCCCTAAACTGAGGGGTAGGAATAGAGGTTTATTCTCTCTAGTATTCTCTTCCTTAAGACTGTCCTTTCTAAAGAACTGTCCACAGGCTAGCTTCATGTCATGTCTTTTTTTTTTTTTTAATTTGCAAATTTTCTCCGACTCCAGAGCCATGTGCTCTCATTTTTGTGACACATGAGGAAAGTTAGGGGATTTTTTTCTGTTTTTTAGGGCCAATAGCATATCTAAGAACAGAGAAAGTACAACTTAGGCTTTGGAGTACTTACTGCCTGTTTGATCCACAGCTTCATTAGATTATCTGAAAAAGATTGAAAGAAACGATCTTCAGTAACATTTTTTTTAATCTTAATTAGCCACAAATGGACTTTCTTGCCCAAACTTTTGGAAGGTGGGGATTGAAGAAAAGCTTTTCTGAATTGTATTATTGTACTATGTGCTAGATATTATCACATAGCATAGAACTGTTTTGTTTCTGGGTTACCATGGCCAAAGAATTGTTTTATATATACCTATAACCAGGAAAGTTTATTTGGCATCTTCTCTCTTCCTTTCCCCTTCCCTTTGAAGGATCTAGTTATTTTCTTCAAAGTCACAGTGATTTTGAATAGTTGCTTTGAATAGGAATTATAACTATGGTTTCAGGATCATTTATTTCAGTGCTTGAAATTTGGTTCTTGGGGAAATTATTTTTTTAAAAATTACTTCTTTTATCATGGGGCTTTTGGGTAGCAGATTGTTTTTTTCAAAACAAAATAAAACTTTGTCTCAGCTAATTCTGAAGTAGAACTTTTCTTGTTTTTGCAAAGCAAAGAATGGTATTATAATTAGTAAGCTAGGTTAATTCTCATTCCTCCAGTTGCTTAAATCTCTATTGTCAAGCTTAGTGGGGAATCTCTCTCCTATTGAACTAAAATACTAGTGTCTGTTTAGCATGAATTCCTATTGGTGGCTGTCTTTGGTCTTTTTTATCACTTGCATCACTTTGTTGGTGAGTTCAGCACATTCTTTCAGAAGAAACAATTGGGGGAAAAGCAGTGTTCTTGTTAGTTTTATAATGAAGATTCAGGCACTGGTTTTTGGGTTTGTTTGTTTTTCATTTGTGACTATTGATTATATATTTATCTCATTTGTGTATATAAATTTTTTAACTGGCAAAATGATTTAAAGTGATTTTACCACTTTATGAGAAGTCAGTTATAAGTCACATTTAATTTTTTGTGACTTAATCATTAACCATAAACTAATATTAAATAGCTGCCAACATCTGACTTTTAGTAATAGGAAGACTAAATTGCTTTTGTTGCATTAAATTGAACTTTGGGATTTAATTTAATTTAACAGTTAACTAAAGATAAATGGCTGTTGTGGGTTAAGGTGATAAAATATTTTCACAAATTTTCTTTGAATTTGAAGAATTGGTGTTTAGGAAAAGTCCACGTAATATACTTTCTAAATAAAATAAACTTTGTTGACACATGAATGTCAAACTATTGAAGAAGAGAGCTTGTTTTGTGTTCAGATGTGATCAAGTACAGTAAATGTCTTTCATTTTTATCAAATTATAAATTCTGTTTTGGAAATTTTGTTGTGAGATGTTACTTTTTATTATTTGTGGATATTGTTGTTTCCTTGTGTTCTCTGAATATTTGTGAATCATTTTATCCGTAGGCTTTAATACTTTATCTTTGTATTTAAAAAAGGGAGACAGTATCATAAAATCCTTCTTCTGTATGAGTGAATTTTATTTTAAGCAAAATTTAGCTTCAGAGTGACAAAAATTTATAAGAATTTTTTTTTCCACTTTCTTCCTAAAATGGACCTTTAGATGTTTTGGAGGAGAAATAGGATATTCCCAATTTTTAGAAACAAAAATTATGATGAAATAGTTGTGAAAGAGAACAAATAATTTAACATCAGGATATTCACTGAAGAAAATGATCTTTGTAAACCCATGACTAGAGTTCTTAGTATAATTCTTAAAGTCAAAGTTTTTATTCTGAGTGGATTTAGTGTCCCTGTTCATTTTCCTCAGAAAGTTTTGTTTCTCTTTGATCCTGGGAGAAGGAAAAAAAAAACTTCATTAATATCAATGGAAGTTGGATGAAAGGAAGAGAGAGTAGCTCCCTAGCAATTTATTTAAGTCTTAGGAAGAGATAGAAGTTGTTTTTTTTCCCATTTTGCTACTCACCATTTTAAATAATACTTAATAACATCTCTTACAAAAAAGAGATAAAAAGGCTTTACTCTAACAGTGGCAGAATCAGATATGACCAAAATATTAGTGGATTTTCTTTGCCAGCATTTGTGTATTGATAAATACCTGGTAAATATCTACACTGGTTTTCCTACTATTGAATGGCAACTTCAAACAAGCATAATGATAATGCATTTTATATACAACTACCTATGTACTTCTTTATAGTGTGTAAGATAAATGACCCCTAGTTCCAGAAATCTCTGCCAGAGGAATGCAAACTCTAGAAGGTCCTGCTGGCACTGAAAGGATTCCAGTAATAGGCTTATGCTATGTTTGCTGTCCAAAGACCAGCATGGCTAAGTTCAGAAACTCATCGCAATTTGGCTGCAGGGCAATCAAAAAGGACCATCTACTGAGTTGTTCAAGAGGCCTGAATCTTCATCAGTGGTATAGATGGCACATTAAGGAAGAAGCCACAGGCCCTTGGATTATTGGAATAACAGCGCTAGTCTAGACCATCTAGAAGCTTGGTTGTAATATCACTGTCCACAGGATTATCCTGGTTCACAGATCTAGAGCTGCAAGATGATCTTAGAGGGGATAGGGAGTCATCCAGTTCAACCTAATTTTAAAAATGAGGAAACTACTTCTAGAAAAATGAAATGATTTACCCAAAGTGACCAAGATCCAGAAAATTGAAGCAAGTAAACTAAAGTGAGCTCAATTAGATTCTATCTCTTGATATTATTGTAGTTACTTCCTTCGTAACATATTGTATTCTAATATGAATTGAAAAGTAGTAAGCAAATTTACTTTTTTATGTGGTATCAGGTGAACCATATTAGAAGCCAAGAATACTTGATTTCTAGTACTGCCTCTCCAACACATACTGGCTGTGTGACTCTGGATAAGTCACTTAACCTAAGTGCCCCAGAAATTCTCTTAAGACAGGTTTGCAGAAAAAATGTCTACTTGAAATAGTAGAGGGAGTTTCCTTATCTGGGAATTCCCTATCTATACCAATGAAATAACCAATCTAGGGTTATAGCTCTTATCAATTGTGACTTGAAAATTTTAACTTATTCACATGGAACTTTTTTAAAGAAAAAAACGAGTATGAGTAATTTTTTTTATTGAAGGCAAAATGTTTCTTTTTCCCAGGATGGTAAATCTTTTTAATTCTAGTGCTTCCTCAGCATCCAAGTTTAGATTAAATTCATCTTTTGGGGACCCTAAAATGTAGTCTGCCCTTTTTTTTTTAATCTAAGTTAGTTATCCTTATAAGAATTTATCTGTAGTCACAAATAAACTTTCCCCTCCAGACTATTTTTTTCTCAGAAACAAAGTTCCAACCAGAAGTAATGAATAGTCACCATACTTGATTTGATAATCACTATACTATGGCAGTCAAAGTGAAGAACATATCACAAACCAAAAATTAAAAGAATCCCATTTCATAGTGGAAACCATATTCCAAGAAGACTATACTCCATTGACTGCAAATCTAGAAGACAATATAATTTGGTATTTTGACTTGAATTTTTTAAAGGCATGTAAGGCATTTATACTTAACGATAAATAGAGGTATAAAATACCATGCAAATGTCCTCCATAGGACCTAGAGACTGGTGAAAAGAGATTGAGCTTCTAGGAATTTTAAGAAATGGTAGGATTTACTGACTACAATTTTGGCCCTAATCTTTGTAATTTAATTTATGGGTGCTAAAGAAATCAGTGATTACAACATGAATCTTAAATGTTTTTGAAGGATCTTTTCTAGAACTAAGCCTATATCCATTTTTTATATTGCCTATTCTTAAAGATAAATGACAAAGATTCTCCAAAACTTTCTGGGATGAGGATTTACAGCTTTTAACCTAATAACATTTTTTAAAATACCAATGTTGCATACCTAATAATACTGACTCAAATTCACATAGATCTTTTTTTACCCCTGAATATTGTGTCATGGTCAATTTTATAGAACAAACTAAGACTCAGTTATTAAGTGACTTGGCCTGAAGCCTCATTATTGTTAAGTTGTTAGAGTTTCAACTAAAGCTCTGCCTTTTAAATTCAGTTACTGCACTTTCCATTTCATCCTTCTGTTTCTAATGATAGTTTGCATATTTCACATTATATACTTTATATTCACTAATATTAAATATAAATTCTTAAAGAATCTAAAAATTCAGAAATGTCTAAAGATTCTAAGGATTTCACATCATTATACTACAAGTTTGCTACAAAAGTTCAGGATCATTCAGAGCATTCAAATAGATAAACCATATGATTTAAATACACTGAATGTTCAAATTTTGTTTTTACCTTTAAATTTAAAATTATCTATACCTGACTTGTCTGATTTTGAGATTTACAAATATCACCAGTATCCATAAAATTCTGTAGTTATCAGTGTCACTTGAATTTGTGAATTTTATTATCCAAAAAGGAGCTTAAGTTCCTCAAAACCCCTTCCCCCCACATATACACATTTCGTAGTTTTCCTCTATCAAGCAACAGTGTGCCTTCAGTGAGAATATTTCTTATAAGGAAGGAAGAAAAGAATCGGGCTATCAAATTGTGGAAAAAAGGTACTGCACTAGGAGACAGATTTTCATTCCAGTACCAGCAATTTGACTCCTTCATGCTGGGAAAGTTGCCTAAGTTTCCTAAGCCTCAAATCTGCCTTAGTTCACTGGAACATAGGGTCAAACCAGAGAATATATGCGCTTTCTAAACTTATAAATAATAATTGTATGATAACTTTATTATAAAGTTATCAGCCAAATAGCAAACTTTACCTTGGCCTGGTCTTAAAGAGGCAGTATAGTCTTAGAGTATATTAAATATAATGTTTCCTTTTTATTAATGAATGGTTGGTATGTGGATAGTAAAGTTAGGGGGAAAGAATTTGACATCTTGAGAAAAAAAAGTGAACCGCGAAGTTCAGTCACAGTTTAAATATTGATATTGATGTATCTTGGATGAACTCTTATGTATCCATATCAGTTCTAAGTCTTCTGATTTTGAGGCTTACTATTTTTTTGAATAGTAATTACATGAAAATGTTTTTTTTATCGTTTCATTCTGGTGAAAATAAGGAATACGTAGTTCAGAAAACGATAAATTGTTTTGTTGTCCTACCCTGATTTCTGATTCCATGTCAGATATAGCTCTGTAGTGACCTTAGGTAATTTAAACCATTTCTGGGTCATCTTTGGCTTAGAGAATACACAAGAAATTATTGTTCTATTGATGGCCTTGTTCTTCAGAAGAGATTGGCATGAAGATGGGGCTTAGTCCTAAAAAGGAAAATGCTGAACTAATGGGTCCCAACCTGTGGATCATGGAGTTATTGCAAAGGGTCCTAGTAGCTATATATATATATATAGATTTGTTGAAATATCACTTTGGTGATAATCAAGTTTGTCAAAATACATAGTGAAAAAAGACATAGGTTCTAACTATTATGTTTGTAAAACCTACAAGCTTTACTATTCTTTAAGACTTTGAGGAAGTCAGTTTCCTTATTTATAAAGTGATAGCTTTCAACTAAGGTGATCCCATCTAATTCTAAAGTTATAACTTATAAAGTTATAAGCCAGACTAAATTATATAGATGCTGTTGTGACTAATATAATACATCACTTAAGAATTACTGATATTTAAAATATTTTGTATTGAATGGATACCAGTAGTATATATCCTCAAATTTTAAGTGTCCCATTACTTTTGGAAGGTTAGTAACAACCCAACTAAGTCAATGTTTTCTCATGTAGCTCCTCAGAACTCATCCTTGAAACATTGTTACAATCTAGGATTAGAAGAAGTGGGAGTGAGAGACAGGAGATGGACTAAAAAATTGTGGCTGTCAAGATTGAAAAAGGATAACTGATATATAAGAAATTGGTAGAGGAGAGAGGGCATGCAGGAAGGGGGGAAGGATTGGGGTGGGGGGGGGAGAACAAGTGATTGAATAAATAATGGCAGGGGGAAAATAAAACCACTAACATCCCTGACATAGATTTCTGAGTATTGTGTCCCAAGTACAAATGTGTCATTTATTGAAAAGGTTGGGGGAGGGATTTGACAGGTACCTTTGATTCCTTCCTACCTTCGTTCTATAGCAGCTTTTTTTTTTCCCTGAGGCAATTGAGGTTAAATGACTTGCCCAGGGTCACACAGCTAGGAAGTATTAAGTATCTGAAATCATATTTGAACTCAGTTCCTTCTGACTTAAGGGCTGGTGCTCTATCCACTGCGCCACCTAGCTGCCCCTAGCATCCTTTTCTTAATGTAGCCTTATATCCTAGTTTTAAGCATCCTGTAGGAATATATCAACTGACTTTAAATCCTCAATGAGTTACTAGGGACCTCTAAAACTAGGAAGGAAATGAGTTATGCCTAAGTAAACCCTAACTCTACCTGTTTACCAGTCTTCATTTTCTAGGCATATGTTTCTGTGATAGTATTTGTTACTGTAATTCTTTTTTTTTAAATTTTATTAAAGCTTTTTATTTGCATAACATATGTATGGGTAGTTCCTCAGCATTGATCTTTACTAAGCTTTCCATTACAAATTTTACTACTGTAATTCTTTTAATCAATAGCTTTTTCTAATTTCTAACCATATACTAGGCCTAAAGAATCCAACTTCAGATATTTAGCTAGCTGTCAACTGTATCTCAATTTTCTCAACTGCAAAATAGTGATAATTGCAACTACTTCCCAGGATGATTTTGAGGATCAAGTAATTTATTTATAAAGCACATAGTACACAGAACTGGCATATAAAGTAGATGTTATATAAATGCTAGATATTAGTGTGTGAAGAAAAATTGAAAATAGCCCTTGCCCTCAAGAAAAGTACATTCTAATGGGGGAAAAGAATGACAGTATGTACAAAGATAAATATATTCAAAATATTCACAAAATCTTAAAAATAATATAGGGGATAGTACTAACAATTTGGGGGAGGGGGCATAAATAACTCTTGGAGCTCCCAAATTCATGGGACAATTTGCACAAAGTTATAGATATAGGAGTTACAATATGGTGTGAAGAGAACAAGTAGACCAGTGTGGCTGGGAAACAAAGTGTGAGGGGAAATGATGTGGCTGTGGTAAACCTGGAAAGCTAGGCTGGAGTTGAGATTATGGAAGTTTTTAAATGCAGAACAGAAGCTTGGTTTTTATCCTAGAGTAAAGAGAGAGACTTACTTGGACTTTCTTTAAAAGGGAATTACATGGTGCTATAAGAAAATCATTGGCAATTCTGTGGGGGGCTTAAAGGATTGCAAGATTGCATATTGTAGTCAAGGCAATATAGATGGTGAATACTTGAACTGGTATGTTGGCTATGTGAATAGAGAAAATTATAGAGGGATGTGTAGAATCAAGACTTGGATAGGGAAGAGCAAAAGATAATGAAGAAGTGAAATTGCAAACCTTGGTGAAGAGTGGGATGGTTTAGGAGAGAGAATTTTTATATTAAATCTTAATTTTTTTTCCCCCTCTTAGGAAACTTATGAGAATATCCCTGGACAATCTAAGATCACATTCCTCTTGCAAGCCATCAGAAATACAACTGCTGCTGAGGAGGTATTAAAGCATCTGAAAATTCCTTCATTCTCTAAAATAATTAAATTGTACTACAAGAGTAGTAGAAAGCTTATAGTAAGAGCTTATATACAGATTTACATAGAGAATCTATCCTAAAAGAATATAGTTCAACTCCCTCATTATATAATCTGAGAAAACTGAAATGTAGAAGGGACAGGCGTTAGAAATCTGTTCCAGCCCCTCAGTTTACAAATGAAGAAACTGAGATCCAGGATATGACTATTTACCCCCCAGGTAAGTAGCAGTCAGGAACTCTGAAATCCATCTTCTTTAAAAATCAACTGAGATCATCACACACTACTTATGCCATTCAATATGTGATTGAATAATTGATTAAATTTTGAATTAAAACCTGTGTCCATGTTGTTAAACTATCAAAAGGTAAGTTTTTGTTTCTAGTCACAAAGCAAACTTTAATACTGATAATTTTTCAAACTATTTCCGTTTGGGCGATATATTCACAAATCAGAAAAACCTAACAATTTAAAAAAAAATCACTGTTTTCAGATGTTATGTATGTAAAAAACAGTAACTCTGGAGTCCAAGAACCTGGGATTATTTAGATCTCACCTTCCCTGATCTTGCTGCTAAGATGTTGAGGCCTTCTAATTTCTTGTTCAAAAAGGACAAATGGAAATAAAGATGTGATGTTAAAATGATTTAAAATTTTTTAATGCTTCAAAATACACTTGTAGGCACATAAAAAGCTAACATTTCTTGTATGGGACAGATAAAATGAATTTTATTATGTGACCTATGAAAGGAAGCATTAATGTAATGGGACAGAGAGGAGGTCTGGGAGTGTGGAAGACCTGGTTGCCCTCTGACTCTGTGGCCCTGAGCAAGCTACATGTTGCAAAGCAGCTGCTGATCTGCATTAGTAGAGTTTTCTTCACTGGGAACTTCATGCACTGATGAGACCAGCTTGATTTCCTCTGCCTCCCTTTCTTTCTTACCAGTAAAAAAAGGAGAATGGGCTTGATAGTATTTGTATGACATAGGGTTTTGGCTCAGTATATGCATTATAGTCACACTTTTGCCAGGCCACAATCTAAAGGCTATTCTTCTAATTGTATGTAGTTATTTCATTTTAGGAATCATTATAAAACATCCTTGTACTTTCATACATTCCATTTCCAATATGTTGAATGTGGTAGCTAGGGGTGGAGATGAATGACAAGTGTTGAGATAGATATCTTACCTTACCACTTACGTTTTGTTTGTCCCCCCACCCCCCAAAAAAAAAAAAAAAAAGTTACAGAATAACTTGTTGAGTCTTCTCTTTTATTTGCTAGACTAGATTGAGGTTGTTAGCACTTATTTCACAACTAACCTAATTGACTATCTTTTGTGCATTCTTACCTCTGGCTTTCAGATTTATTATATAATAGATAAATGGCTTTCTTTGCCTAGAAGATTGGATGCTTAACTGTCCTGTGTGGTCTAGATTTGCTGTTTGATATCTAATATAACCTCCAGGTGACATTGAGAAATTGCCAAGATAAAATATCAAATGTGTGCTTATAGGATCATAGAATTGGGGGCCCAAATGGGTCTTGGAGATCATTTACCCCCTCATTTTACAAAGTAAATGAAGCTGAATCCAAAAATATTACATAAATTATTAAGATATCACATATACCCCATTGATTTGGTCCTTGCTTCATAGCTATAAAGAAAAGGAAAGAACCTTAAAGAAGAAAAAGTCATAGAAAGGTTGTTACCTGGATGGTGGCATAACTACCCTCATTGGTCAGTTTGCTATAACCTGGTAACAATCTGAGCATAATTTTGAATTGGCTTCTGCTCAAATTCTTCCTTGAAAAGCAGCAATAATGCCACTCTCAAGCTGCAGCCCACTTCCACAAGCAAACATCAAGTTTTTTCCTAGGTCCATCCTGTCAATCTTCTGGTGCTGTAAGCACTTTTGAGAGTCAAGAAGCACTGTCCTCTTCACTCCTTCCCCTTTAGCTGTGTATCCCTAAGTTTTTGAGCTCTGTCCTCCAACTCATTTCCCTCATCATTTCTGTGGGTTTTATTGCATAATTTCTTTTGAAGGAATACATTTACCTGTCAAGTTAAAGCAGAACTGTGTGGATCTGTGTATGATGTACTGCCCTCTTCTGGTATCAGTCATCCCTGCAAAATGTTACTGAAAACTTTCCCTTCCTGTTTAACTATTGCTCTTACATTTTTTACATCCTTTAAAAGGAGTGTTAATATTAAGGACAGTGTTCAAATTTTACTGAAAGTAAACAAAAACAATTAGATGGAAAATGGTTTTTTTTTTTTAACCAATAAAAATAGACATTTAAAGTTTTTTGGTATTATTTTTTAAGTTAGCAGAGAAGTTGAAGTGTTTTTGAAGTGTTTTGGTATTCTAGCCTAATTTGACCATAACTTAGTAAAGTGATGGCCTGCTAAAGTGTCTTGAGGTTTGATACAGAGATGAATCAGGGTATTTCACATTCTCAAGAAAACATTACTTTGAGGATCTTGTGTTCCATTGAAGCCACTTAGTAGATGGAACCATCACTTAGGGCTCACTAATAGGTTGCAAGTAGTTGTATCACTCAACAAGTGCCTTCTGTGTGCCAGGTACTGGGCCTAAGATTTATAAATACGACTAATAAATGTCTGTTTCTGGGGCTTCTGAGGACCAGAGTTAATATTTAGAATACTTTTAATAAGCTCTTAAATAAGTTGAACTTAAGTAAATGAATTGATCTAAAAGCAAGATTTTGGTAAGGTTGAATTGGACCTAAATTTGATTGAGATATAGATATAGATATAATTTTATTTATTTATTTATTTTGCTTTTTTGCTGAGGCAATTAGGGTTAAGTGACTTGCCCAAGATTCACATAGCTAGGACGTGTTAAGTGTCTGAGGCCAGATATGAACTCAGGTCTTCCTGACTTCAAGGCTGGTGCTCTATCCACTGCGCCACCTATCTGCCCCAGATTTGATGATATTCTTAACGCTAGTAATGAGCTAATATTTATATAGCTCTTTTAAATTTTGCTTTTAAAATTTTGTTTTACTTTACAAATAGTATTTCATTTAAAAACGCCATCTCTGGAAGTACTATTATTCTTCTTTTTATGAATTCAGGATACTGAGGCTCAGAGAGATTAAGTAACCTGCCCCCACAGTGTCACTGAGCCTAGTAAGTGTCTAGGGTAAGATATGAATTTAGGTCTTCCTCACTTCAGGTTCAGTGCTCTATCTTTACTCTGTGTGAACTAACTGTGCCTTAACAGCCATCTAAAAACATGGATGAGAACTAGAAGACATTACATAGTATATGAAGGACAAGAAGAGCACCAAATCTGGAAGGATAGATTATTATATGGTCTGGAATTTTTTTTATGGTAAGAAAGGAAAGAAGAAAGAAAAGACATTTTAAAAAATATTTTCCATGTGCTAGACATTGGAAAATAGGAGTTTTAGTAGTATTGGGTCATCTTTTGGTATAAGAGCATGCATCAATATGTTAATTAGAAAGTTCTGTTGTTTTGTTTGGAAAATTAGGATATTGTTTTAAAGATAAAACAAGGAAATTGGACTAAGTAATTTCTGAGTTTGACTCCTTTCAGCTAAAAAGTTTGATGATTAACTCTGGAGTATAAAATTCTAAAAAACCTAATAGTAAAACACTTATGATCTATTCATAGTAATTTAAATCTTAAGATACTTGAGTCTTAAGGATGATTAAAAGTCTTAAGGTGTTAGTGAGTATTCTAATAGAAAGTCCTTTCTGGAATCCAAAGTCACAGGTGGTTTTGGTAGTTGAGTCTGAAGTTTTATAATAAGGCTGGCTGGAAAATTCCATTTGAATTTGACAAATAAATATTAAGCTGCTACATTGGGCATATGTTGTACCTAGATGTTGAATACAAAAATGAAATAAAAGATAGTTCTTGGACCCTAGAAATCTATTTGGAAGGGAAGGATAACACTGATAACTAGAATGCAAATTTAAATTCATAAGAAAAGTCTGAATAGTTTGTTGCTAAGAGCTTATTTATAAGAAGTGGGATAAGAGAAGCTTCATAAAGGAGGTAATGGCATCTGAGCACATCCTTGAAAGAAAGAAAATACTCCCAAGTGGAAAAGTCATTAGAAATGGAAAACCAAAAGGGCTTCCATACTGTGCTCATTTGTGTAGATCTTAGTTAAGGAATAAAATGACTTGAAAGCATTCTCCCAAACTACTTTGTAAAAGGGCAGTCATGCAGAATGATGGGCAAGGGCAAAAGAACTATGTTTAATGTGGAAAGATGAATTTAAAAGGAATGTTATTTAATGGTTTTCCATAGCAATGAAAGACAAGTGTTGGTTCAAATTTTACTATGAGTGAACAAAGACAAATAGAAAACTTTTGATATACCTTAAATTCATTTGTTAGGGGCTATTAGGGGCTA
This sequence comes from Myrmecobius fasciatus, assembly GCA_023553655.1. Classification (NCBI taxonomy): domain Eukaryota; kingdom Metazoa; phylum Chordata; class Mammalia; order Dasyuromorphia; family Myrmecobiidae; genus Myrmecobius; species Myrmecobius fasciatus. Next base: position 449,097 of record JAJPUD010000189.1, on the reverse strand, counting down.
GGAGTATCAAATCAAAGGAGAAATTTTCAGATGAACTGTAAAAAATATACTAATGAAAATTGAAGTTGAATGGAGTGAAATTAACTTAGAATTTTTTTTTCTCCAGAATACACAAGATAACAAAATTTGTTTTCTGTTTTAGGCTAGACAAATGGCTGCTGTCCTCCTACGACGTCTTTTGTCCTCTGCTTTTGAGGAAGTCTATCCAACTCTTCCTTCTGATGTTCAGAGTGCCATCAAAACTGAACTACTCTTAATTATTCAGATGGAAACACAGTCTAGCATGAGGAAAAAAGTCTGTGATATTGCTGCTGAGCTGGCCAGGAATTTAATAGGTAGGTGTGAAATGAAAATGCAGAAACAGAAAATGTATGTATATTATTCCCTAAGTTTATTTTAGAGTGAAATTCCTGGTTTGCTTATGAGGACTGTTGTGAAGTTTTTTGAATAGTCTCTGAAGTGTACATATTGTGCTTCTCCTTATACAATAATTATTATTTCAGATTTTGTCAATAAATTATGCATCAGCTAGTGTATATTCTGATGTGCTTAATGAGATCAGTTTACCTCTTTGTAAAGCCACTGAGTATTTAGCATTTAAGTCACTTTGTAATTAGGGGAAAAAAATAACTTGTACAATCATATCAATGTTTTACCCTTACATTTTGGCAAAGATTTGAAGTACTGGCAAACCAATAGTAAAAGTATCTATTCATTCTGCCAGTGAAACTCTGAAAAATAAAAAATGGTAGTTCATTTTTAAAATTACTTGATTTGGGATGTTGGAATCTTTCTAGATTGGAAGTTTTTCAAAATTCACAGTAGATAAAATTGAAGCCACAAGTTGCCAAGTTTTTTTGAATTATTTTTCTTGTCTAATCTTTTTTAGTTCCCTCATTCCATTATAAAAATAAATGCTTTTTGCATCTGACAGAAATCACTGTTTAGCCACATCCTCCTTATTTTGCTTTAAAGAGCTTACAATGGCACATTTTGGTTTCAATTTCATTTCCCTCTAATCCTTCATATTTAAATGCAGTTTTAGGGTGCTCAGTGAAATTGATTTTAATTTAATTTGGGTACCGAGTAGTGTACTAGAAAAAGTGGAGAAAGGCAGGAACAGATTCAAGTCCCATCTCTTGATACTAGCTGTTCAACCACAGGTATGGATAAATCATTGACCCTTTTTGAACCTCAGTTTCTTTATCTCTAAAGTGGGGAGTGGATAATAATTTTAGTGCCAGTATTACTTTGAAGCAGCTATTAATGTTATAGAAAGAGTGCTGTATAAGTTACATGCTCAGCTTTGCCCTTTTAGGGTCCCTCGCCTCACCCAAAATTACTTCCCCACTACCTGTCTCAAAAGAATCCCTTCTCTCCAGTTTATGTTCTTCACAACCTAGGTAATTCAGAAAGCAGTCTTTTTCACATAAACATTTTTTGGTAAAGTCTCTTTCATTATCCCAGGACAATCTTCTTCCTTCCAATCCTATTCTTAGCCAAAATGCTAAGGAATAGTATGGGGGGGGGGGGAGCGGTGAGAGGTATACCTGTATCCAGGAAGAAGACCATGAATTTTGACATAAAAACAGGCATAACTATAGCCATCAGCTTCTAGACTAATGATTCTCAGTCTTTAGTGAATCCCCTGGGAAGCACTAAAATTATTTTAAGAACTGCCATTCCTTAAGTGCATTTTCTGATCTTTATTTAGGTCTAGAAAAGAAAGTAATGGGGGCAGCTAGTTGGTGTAGTGTATAGATTATTAGCCCTGAAGTCAGGAGTACCTAAATTCAAATCTGGCCTCAGACTCTTAACACTTTCTGGGCAAGTCACTTAACCCCAATTGCCTCAGCTTAAAAAAAAAAATAAAAAAACTGAAAATAAATTAATGGTTCCATATAATAACTCAATATTTAATTTTTTTTAAAGCAGCTACTTTAAATAATGAATGTCTTTTGCACATCCATTGAATTTCTCAAATGCCTTTTTACCTGTTTTTATAATTTATAAAGGACCTTTTACATTTAAAAGGATTAAGAAATTAATACTATACATTTTTAATTTATTTTTTTGTTAGTTGATGGGTTCTAACAGTACAAATAATTTAATGGGGGATCCATGACATTTTCTATAATTTCAAAAAGGGTATCCATTTTCTAAATATAACAACACTTATTTCCTACTATTTTTTGATGCATAGTGTTTTTTTAAATAGACTGTTTATAGTAGAAAATTAACTATAACTGTTTCTGTGGGAAAATGTATTCTAAATTCTAAACAATTTGTAAAAGAACCTTTAGAATGCAGCCCATTTATAAGTTGATAACCTCTTATAATAATTCTTTTTTCTTGAATCTTTGTAATTTTCTCTTGTTTACTTAAATATTAATGAATTCATTTTTTTTTTAACTGGGAGAATTTATTATTTAGGATGATACATGAATTTCAGATTCCTTGACACAGATTTAAAGACTTCATGTAAAGAGAACAGATCTATAATATACAATTGATAATCCAATATATTATTAATTAGAATCATCTAATTCATTCCCCTCAAAATTCAGTCTAAAGTACTTTGGAACAGATTCTTTTAATATTGGACTCTTAATATCTACTCTTGGTAGAACTTTTCTGTTTGAAGCTGATTTAATTGAAATTTGGTTATTTGGAACTATTGCATCATCCACATTCCCAAAATGATATTTTTTATCCTGTATGCTCAAATTTTTATCTGGATTTCAACTAAAGAGTATGTATGGATGGATAACTGTATAATTCAATGAGTCCTTAAGCTGAAAACATCTTGCAAAGTAAGAAAGGTTGACTTTTTAAAAAAAAACACTATGGGTTGATAAAGAAAAGTCACCTTACAAATAAAATTCTCTCTGTCCTATGAAACTATGAAATTTGCTTTAAATTATGAAAAATTAAACTAGTTTTGAGTGTAAAACTAAAAGTTTTTATGGTTCTTTTTAAAAATGTGCTATTAAATTTTAGTTACCTTTAAGAGCAACATCTTGGTACCTACATATTTAATAATAGTGAAACACAAGTTGACCCTTTTGGGGCAATTGAACTTAAATTTTGAAATTATTATCCTACTATTAAACAATATAATACTACATTGACTTCATTTTTTTTCCCCCTAAATGAGGATTCACCCTTTAAGAAACTTCAGTTTTTAAGTCTACTTATACATTTACTGCCTAAATTTCTCTGCTTCCAGATGAGGATGGCAATAACCAGTGGCCAGAAGGTCTGAAGTTCCTTTTTGATTCAGTCAGTTCTCAAAATGTGGGACTGCGGGAAGCTGCCCTTCACATTTTCTGGTATATTCATGGATTTAGTTTTTGATGTAATTTTTGGAAGAAAATAAGACATTTAATATTTGTTTCAGCTCTGTGTAAGAGTTGAATTTAAATTGTTGAACTTTTTATGGTATTTAGAATACTGTTGAGTGTGTAAGCATGTATATCTACATATACATGTATATTTAAATGCTCTTACAGTTTGTATTCAAGGTAGATAATAATGTCTTAGATATATGTGTTATGCTTTCTATAGAATGAGACCTGCTTTTTCTAATAATCATAAATTGAATTATCTTTTCCCTATAATTAGGGATTGAATAGATATATCAAATTAGTCTTTCTCTTTTCTTCTATGTCAGTAATATCAAAAATTAGTTTCTATTATGTACTTTTTTGTATATCCAGGTTTTTTTAAAAGTATAATATCCCAATTTAAGAAAAAATACTTTCTTCCCCCCCCAAAAAAAAAAAGTTTGACATTTATATGTATATACAAATAATACGTTGGGGGTATTTATCTGCATACATAATAATTTACATCTGGGGTTATTTTCATTTCTGGTTATAATTAAAATATGATTTGATTAACACCAAGAAACATCATCTATGTTCACTAAATTACCCTTTTACTTTCAATTAAACATTTAAAAAGAAGGGAAATGTAGGTATCTGATAAGCCTGTTAATCTGTTGTATTATCTCAACCACCTGACCTCCAACATCAATAGGTACATTCAGTTTTTCATTGACTTGAATGTAGAAGAATTTAAAACCCTGAATTGCTGGGATTAAGACCAAATATTTAAAAGCCCCTCCCCCAGTCATCATTCCTGCTTCAGATTTGATCACTGTTTCTATTGATCTCTCAAACTAGAAGCGGCTTCCAGCTAGGAATCAAAGTGATGACTTGGAGTAAAAACGGCAGGGAGAAGGGGCCCTGAGCTGGCCTAAAGCACCACCTTTGTGGTATCACCTTTGCTTATATTTTCCACCCTAGACCAAAATTATATAGTAAGTCATTGGTAATTATCAAGAGATAATTTGAGCATTGACAGGAAGACATAGTTATTTTATGTATTTTATAACATTTTTAGGAACTTTCCTGGAATTTTTGGAAATCAACAACAGCATTATTTGGATGTCATCAAACGGATGTTGGTTCAGTGTATGCAAGACCAGGAACATCCAGCGGTAATAAAAATTCATGTTTCTTAAAAATTTATCATACACACATACCATCCAGTGGTAATAAAAAATTTAGCAAATATATATGTTATTTTCACTTCAAATATAGTAAAAGGAAAGTTTACACAACAGAATCTTGCTTTGGAGAACTTGAATTCACAGCACAAAAGAATGTTATTTTTCCTGACCCATACTGTTTTGACTCACTTCAGATCAGGACATTATCTGCAAGAGCTGCAGCTGCATTTGTGCTTGCAAATGAGCATAATGTTGCATTACTCAAACACTTCGCAGACCTGCTACCTGGAATCTTACAGGTAAGAAAAAATGTAGCCCTTAAGGATACTACTATCTGCTTTTTGTTGTTGTTGTTTAAATATAGGACTGTTTGTTTTATAAAATGTGCTTTGTGGAGTTTTAAATATTCCAAGTTTAAGGTATAGTCAGGGCACTTTTATTTCTACAAAAGTGGAAGGGTATATATATTTATACATATATATGTATTATATGCATATAAATGTAAGTAGACAAATCTTAATTGAATATAATAAGTTCTATGTTGCTTTTTTTAAACTAGTATTCAAAGAGAGAAGTTATTCATTGCATAGAAGTATAAAGTTTTTTAAACCTCAGCCATATTATCTTCATACCTTTTTCTACTTTTCCCAGTGTCTAACTTTTCACTGAAGTGACCAAATCTCAAAGTCTACATTGAACTTAGTTAAGTTCTATGATCTCTGTCCTCTCTGGTAGATGTGGACATACAGAAAAGCATACAGCATTCACAACTTTTGGAGGTGTTTCCCCTTCACCTAGTGAGCTTTATAAATTGGGATAACCAAGAAGCTCATGAAATAATGATCCTTTTTGACCTTAGGAGAGAGCAAGATAAAATAAACTACTAGTCTACAGAACAATCTTAACCATTTTGCTCAAAGTTTTTTTTGTAGCTTCGTTTTTGGCATAATAGTGATTCAATTCAGTTTAACTAGTTCATTGGACAAAAAATTTACATTAAAGGTACCAAGTAGTTAGATAAATATTTAGATGGACTAAAAAGTGATTCTTTATTACTACTGCCTCCTTGATTGTCATTCCATTATCACTATTTGTGAAATGTGGTTGTGGGGAAGTGGGAGAAGCAAAGTTGGAGGTCTAAGAAATTTTAAATTTCTTTGTTAGGTTGCCATAGCCAGAAAACATATAGTAGCAAACCTGTTTGTACTTTCCATAGTTGGGACTTAAGAATATCAGGATCAAAAATTTATTTTTATATATAAACTTATTGGAAAATTGATACATTATTCATGGTGATACACATTGTGAAATTTGAGGCATTGTTCATGATTATAGACATTGTGAAATAATTTTTTGTCCTTCATAAAGTAGGTTAATCCTTAAATTTCTTTCAGTCCTACACCAAGACACTAATATGCAGATTCTTTCAAGTGTAGTAGAACTTTTCTGAATTTTTGATGATATAGCATTTAAGAATCCCATGTCATCTTTACATGGCAATTAGATATTATAGTAAGATTTTGTGGAGCTAGTTAACTCTTTTAATCAAAATGTGATGAATATGATAAACACCTCCACAGATAAAACCTACAAGAAATGAAACAAACAAGAATCACTTGGTTATTCATTCAGAAATAATGTCAAGAATGAGCGAGATGTGCACACTGTAGAGTAAGCTCAAAATTATTGTCACCTTTTTAAAAAGGTATAAATATGAGAATATACTGCAAACAATTGCAAGAAATTCAACTTGAAACTCAAACTCTTGAGGCTCAAAAATATGGAACACCATATTTCCATATTGATCTTGTTTATTACCATATCCTATAAAAGTTTAATTGATTTCACCTCAAGGATATGTCCAGAACAACCCATGCACCAGCTAATACTTAGCTTCAAAGCCAGTTACCACCTTGTTTCCTTGCCAAGGGGAAAGACATGGAAACCAAAAATAACATGGGTTTTGAGATTTGGAATTGAAAACCCCTGGCTGATAGGGGGAAAAAAGATTTATTGCTAATGTTATTGGCAACAGAACTTAGCAGAAAATATTTTCATTTACCATATAGCATCCTTCCAATTTAAGGTAAAGTACCAAAAAACAAGTACTAAAGGATATTACTATAAATTATTATTTATAGTTTACATTTAGAGTTACTGAATTTACATGATTTTTTTCCTTTTACAAAGTATTAGATGTAGACTAAGCACCTTTTTAAAAAAATTTTTCCCCAAAATGGATAATAGATGAGTTGCTCTGCAAATAAAAATAAGTACAATGTACTGTAATGACTAAGTAATTGATGTTCTGTTAATAAAGTGGAATGACTAAAATCATTAGATGACTTAAAGTATGACACAAATGACAGTTGAATTGAATGAAAGTTAATCCTGTTAGTAATAATATTTTTAAAAAAAATTATTTGACCCTCGTTCTATGTTCTACAAAGAGTACCAGAGTTGGAGACTGGAGAGAAGTTGGTTTTATATCTTGTTTGAAGCACCAGTTGTAAGACTATGGACAAGATAGTTAACCTCTCTGAACCTTAGTTGTTAACTCATCTATGAAAGTACTCTCTGGGTATTTTGTGAGAAGCCTTTGCTTATTCAGAGCACTTGCATGTATCTCAAAAGCCACTATATAAAATGTCAGCTGTTAAAGGAAGCAACTTAAAAGGATCTTATAAATATGCATAAATGTAGTAAAATACAAGACTTTGTTTTAATTACATAGCATCTATAGACTAAAAGTAGAGGTTACAGATTTTAGAGCAGATAACTAAATTGGTGCTTAAATAATTGCTGTGTTCAATTAAGACAATGCTGAGGTACCACTACACACCTGTCAGATTGGCTAAAATGACAGGAAATGATATGATGAATGTTGGCAGGAATATGGAAAAACTGGGACACTGATACATTGTTGGTGGAACTGTGAACGGATCCAGCCATTCTGGAGAGCAATTTGGAACTATGCTCAAAAAGTTATCAAACTGTGCATACCCTTTGCATGCCCAGCAGTGTTTCTATTGGGCTTCTATCCCAATGAGATCGTAAAGGAAGGAAAGGGCCCCACATGTACAAGAATGTTTGTGGCAGCCCTTTTTGTAGCGGCTAGAAACTGGAAACTGAAGGGATGCCCATCAATTGGAGAATGGCTGAACAAATTATGGTATGTGAATGTTATGGAATATTATTGTTCTATAAGAAATGACCAGCAGGACGATTTCAGAGAGGCCTGGAGAGACTTGCATGAACTGATGCTGAGTGAAATGAGCAGAACCAGGAGATCATTATACAGGGCAACAACAAGACTATATAATGATCAATTCTGATGGACATGGCTCTCTTCAACAATGAAATGTTTCTAATCAGTTCCAATTGTTCAGTGAAGAAAGCCAAATACACCCAGAGAGAGGGATATGAAATGTGGACCACAATATAACATTTTCATGCTATTGATATTTGCTTGCATTGTGTTTCCTTTCTCAGATGATTTTTTTTTTTTTGGTAGATAATGGTTTTTCTTGCACAACAATGATAAGTTTGGAAATAAGTATACATATATTCGATTTATCAAGTATTTTAACATAATTAAGATGTAGTGGATTTCCTGCCATGTGGGGGGGGGGAATTTGTAACAGAAAGCTTTGTAAGGGTCAATGTTGAAGAATTACCCATACATATGTTTTGCAAATAAAAAGTTTTAATTAAAAAAATAGATATAAATAAATAAAAATAATTGATGTGCTCGATTAGAAATGTACAAAAAATGTCTTTGCCCACAAGAAAAATTAAGCATTTAGAAGATTTACTGTATGGAGGGAAATTTAATGGACAGAAGTCATAAAAGTTACTGGATATGTCTAATTAGAAGTATTGTGGCAAGCCTTAAACTAGACAAATCTGGGCTTTTTAAAATAAGGAAATGTATAACATAATACTCCAAACTTCAGATAACTTCAGAAATCAATGTGGATTCTTAATATCTTCATTTAATAAAAATTTATTAATTTCCTTTAAATCAAATCAGAAATTTAAAAAGTATTAGAGACTATTATAAACATTTTTGAATTCTATTCAAGCCATTTCAGGTCATTCAATTTTTAAAATTTTGTTTCCTTTTAATTTTTAATTCCTTTTTTATTATGAGTTTAACAAATATTAGTTTCCTGTTATTAAATAGTATAGTAGATGTTTTTGTTTTTGATATAGGATTATAGGCTTAGAAGAGACACTACTGGTACTTTAGACCAGTCCCCTCATTTTACAGATAAGGAAGACAAGGCACAGAAAGATTTATTGCCTAACAAACCACAAGTTGCAGTAGAATTCTTATTTGAACCTATGTCTTAGGACTGCATACCCATCGTTCTTTTTTTACATTACAGTGTCTCAAACATTTTCCATTATGAAAGCACAGATGTCAAAAGCAGGTTAGAAGATATTCCAGAGTCTTATATTTTAGTCACTTGAAGCAATTAGGATTTTTTTTTTTTTTTGCTGCTTATCAGTGTGTAGGACATTATTCTAAAACACCAGTTACTTTGTGTGACTAAACTAAAAATGCTAGTCACAGTAATGTTTATATCCATTTATCTGACATAGATGTTTTAAGAAATAAGGCACTGTATAAATAAGTTTTTCTCCATTCCATCTCTCATAGGCTGTAAATGACTCTTGTTACCAGAATGATGACTCAGTCCTAAAATCCCTTGTTGAGATTGCAGATACTGTTCCAAAGTACTTACGTCCTCATTTAGAAGCTACTCTACAGCTGAGTCTAAAGGTAAACTTTATCACTGAAAGAACATTTTTTCCTACAGATTTTTTTACTTATAAATATACTTAGATCTTCTTGTTTTATAGTTATGTGCAGACACTAACCTCAATAATATGCAACGTCAACTTGCCCTTGAAGTAATAGTGACCCTGTCTGAGACTGCTGCTGCTATGCTGAGAAAACATACAAATATTGTTGCACAGGCTAGTAAGTAAAAAGTCTTTGTAAACTACTTTGATTTAAATTGTACTAACTGATTTTGTTGAATAATGTCTTCACTTTAACACCATTTGAAAGTTTGGTCAGTTTTATATTACTACATATCTCACTGAATTAGAAGTAGGAGCTCATTTCATTATCAGTCTTAGAGGATCACTTACTTGAATGAAAAGATTATGTTAAATTTTATTTGGGAAAGCAGACAGATTTGTTGGCATTCCCTGTCCTATTACATTTCCTACCCTAAGCAGAACAAATACATATTACTTTTACCTTTTTTAACACTCATCTGAATAGAAACCACCTTTTTCGCCCCCAGTAAACATCCCTGGCAGATGACTGTCCAGTCTTTACTTGAAGAACTCTAGTAATTTTTTGAACACATTATATCCCAAGGCAATTCATTCTACTTTTGGATAGCACATATTACCATAAAACTTGCCTAAATCTAAATTTGTAAACAATTAGCAAATTCACTTGCTCTCATTACTATAAGTGCCACTTTCCAAAGTCAGAAATAATTTCATACTTTTATTTTTTTTTAAAGCTTTTTATATGCATGGGTAATTTTTCATCATTGACCCTTGCAAAGCTATTTTCATGCTTTTTCACATAAAAACCTTCTTAAATTACTTGAAGAAAACTATCATATTCCCCTTCTCTAAGTTATACACTACCCTAGTGCTATATAACCTTGTCTTCAGTCCCCTCATCTCCTTGGGACCTCCAATTTATTGATATCCTTCCTAAAATGTGCTATATAGAAATGGACTCAGTGTTCTAGATGGTCTCATTAGAGCAGAGTACTGCTCTATTATTAAATGCAGCCTAAGAGTCTGCTCTCATTTTTACTTGCCATATATCACTCAGTTGACTCATTGAGTTTGCAGTCCTAAACTTTTGACTGGAATATTTGTCTAGACTAGGAGTACTTCATTTCAGATTTATGAACTTGTTTTACGTGTTTTGATGGCTATATTTTAATATAATCTAGCTACATTTTAATACAATTTTTATGTGGCCATTCTGTATATTCTATATTATGCATATGTATTGGAATTTAGCCAGAAATTAAACTAATAAAACTAATTGATCTTAGTTTGAATAATCCATCTTTTTTTAGAAATTTATTCTTTTCTAAAGGCCCTCTTTTTGTTTTCTCTAAATTTCTAAAAAGTCACTAATAGCAGCTATTCAGTCACTTTCTATTCCCTGAGGTATATATCATCAGGACTTCCTGATTTGAGTATGTTGAGAGTAATCAGATCCTTTCCAGTTCTCTATTTATATAATTCTTGTATCACTTTCCTGTTAACCATTTTTGTTTTAATTTTTAGTCTAAAGGTCTTATAGGTAGACAAAGTAGAAGAAAAATTGGATATTAAATTATCATTTATTGTACCCATAGCAATAATCTGATTCCTTTTTTGTCCTCACCGCAACTCTTTTTAAATAATGTATTATCTTTTTTAAATTTTCAGTTCCAAATTGTCTCCCCTCCTACTTCTTCCTTACTGGAAGGAAGGAGGCAAGCAGTATGATATTAATTATACATCTTCACTTACAACCCTTTTAACAACAAAAAGAAAAGCCCATTTTATCCATTTTTGCTTTCATTTTTCATATGCATCACTTTGAAATTTTAACTTCTCTTTTAATCCCCATTTATCCCTACAAATCTCTCTTAGTTTCTATTTTTCTTCATCACTAGAATCATTTGTGTCATCAGAATTCTCTTTATTGACAAAGGTGCCCTGGAAAGGAATAGAGTATTGGACTTGGAATTTAAAAGAATACAGGTTTAAAACCTGATCTAAAAACTTTAACCTTTGGTCTTTAGTGAATTACTTCATCTCTTTGGATTTCTTCATCTTTAGGGCGTTGGAATCTTGATCTCAAAATTTAAATCTATGAACTCCTTCGTTTGTTTATTTTATAAAATTCTTGGCCATAGAGCCCAATCTGTCCTTTATTACTTGAAAGCAACTCTAGTCCTTTGTAGAAAAATGGCACATCTTCATGAAGTAACCTCCTCCCAAGATTCTTGACTTTTTAACTTTAATAAACAATAGTTGTTCAGTATTTGGTGAGAATTAGGTCTAGAAAAGGATTTTCCCTCATCTCTTGGCCCAGTTTTTGGGGACGAAGATAGCTTTGAAACAAATCAGTTTATCAGCTGGTTCTGCTTTTAAGAGAAAAAGAACCAAGACACAAAGAATATAATGAGAAGTCTATTGAGTATAGAGTTGAAAGATTTAGGTTTAAATCCTGCCTGTGATCTTAAGACAAGTGACTTAAGTTGTTTGAAGATCTTTTTACTTGTAGAATGAGAGAGACTTAGGTGGCTTTTGAGAGACTCCCCTTAATGCTCTTCTTGTAGGTGGATGGAAAGGAATACCTGTAGGATTGATTGTACTACCTTAATCTTTTAGGTCAGTTATGTTAAAAGGTAAAGGGTGTAATACAGAGTTCAAGGCACACATCAAATAAATAAATTTTTTGTTTGGTTTTAATTCAGAACTTTTTTGGGGGTAGGGGGCTTGCCCAATACAAGCAAAACTTAACAGAATACATTGCATTTCTTATGTAAATCAAAAGAAAAGGAAATTTTAGAATTGTAGAATACTTAGTATAGAAAGGAAAATTATCTCCTGAGGAGAGACCTGGAAAAGCTTAATGCCTTTCTGAAGATTATAGAGCTAGAAAGTCATGGAATTGCACATAATACGAGTCTTTTGACTTGTGAAGTTCAGTGTGTTTTCCCACTCAAGCTACTACTCATCTTACCTTGCCTTTTTAATTATTTGTTGTCAGTATAAGCAGGTGCTATTATATCTTTTTATTACTTTCATTTGAAGTAATCCTGTGGCACCATAAAGTGCTGATATACAGATTCATTGTCAATATTTAATTACCTAGTATATATAATTTACGTTAGATGATATCAAGGATAAAAGTTAGTTACACAGTTCCTGTACTGAGATTAAGAAATATAAAGAGTTTTGGGTCATGATAATATTTATAGGCTTTTTGTGCTCAACAGGGACTTCGTTACTATTGTTTTACAATAACATTGTTAAGTTTTAGCCAAATACTATCATAATTTCATGATATCTTATTGTTACATAACTTTGAGTGATTGTTTTTCCAAAAGAAAGTTACAAAACAAAATTAATACTTCAATACCGAAATCCTTGGAAAATTTCTTGGTAGGAACATTTCTCTACCCTATGAACCTGGATGATGTTAACATATCTCATTAGTATACCCTTTGAACCTTTGTTGTATCCTGTTGGTAACAAAAGCTTTGGACCCCTTGCAAGTCTCAAGCACTTGTTTTATTTTAATTCACTCACAACTCACCTTCTTGCCAAGTCATAGTAAATTCAGAGGGTCACAACTGATATCTTCCAAAATGCAGCCAGCCATTCCTTCCTTGGCTAGTTGACAACTTTGGTTCTTCCTTCCAGGCAGTAGCCCAGATAGCAAAGGTTTATTTCCTTTCTCCACTATGTTCCAAATGAAGTTTGAATTTTCTCTGTCAACAAACCTGTCTCCCATTCATACTTTGATACTAAGGAATTAACTGCTTTCTATAAGGTTGTTTGACTATCGTATATTTATAGAAAATTATAGAATTTATAGAATGGTTAACATTCTCACATTTTGTTTGCTCCATGTCAATTAAAAGACAAGATTTGAACTCCTAGTAGCTAAAAATTGACTACATATACTTTCAGTGATAGTTGTGTTTGAAGTGCTATATTATGTTCTGGTAGAGAACATTGTTGACATGTTGAACCTTTAAACTATTGCTATGTTTTTAACTAAATGAATGCTGAATATTTCTTGAGTTGATATTTACAGTTATACTTCCTCTTTTGTTATTGTATATCTTGAGTTAAAATTTGTCCCTTTTTTTGGAAGTAAGAATAAAATGGAATTATGTATTTGACAAATCACTTCATAGGCATCTCAATTTTATCATCACAGCAACTTTTGGCAATAGTCTACCTATATGTTTTCTATTATAGCTGGGGGTTTCCTAAAGAAATTAAGTGATTTGGACAAGTAAATATCATTCAAATATAAATTTTCACTGAATCCAAGTCTAGAAGGCCTTCCACTATGCCACATTCCCAACAGAATATTTGAATTTGACCACAAACTTTTTCACACAATTTTTTCCTTTCTTGTATGTGTTGGGTAGAGGGGGGAAAATAAAATTAAGAAAACTGTTCCTTGTAGGTAGGAAGTAATTGTTTTGTATTTAGTTCCTCAGATGTTAGCAATGATGGTCGACCTAGAAGAGGATGAAGACTGGGCAAATGCTGATGAGCTGGAAGATGATGATTTTGACAGGTAATTACTTAAACACACATTGCCCAGAGAACTCAAAACTGAAAATGAAAGTTGTGAATTAGATCTAATTCTAGCTCATCATAATGGCTTCTGGCATTATGTTTGCACCATTTATCCTAGAAACTGTTGAGGGGGGAGGGAATAAATGAGTAATTACATTTCATTACCAATATTTTAGAATAATAGGCAAAGGGAGGAGTAGAATATTAATCTGGTTCAAATTTAGAGTATTCGTTGATTACTCTCTGAATCAGTATATTTTCTCCAGTTCCATTATTTTCTGTGCCTTATATTCTTTTACTCAATATCTTTCTCTTCATTTTTAAGAGTTAAGCCACAGTCTATTTTTCCTTCTATAACAAATATTTGAATATCTTCAAGATTTTGTATTAGATATTAAATACAGTTCTAAATCTTTAATAGTCTAGAAGAAAGTCAGGGAAAACAGAGGTACAATATTAAGAATCTTTTGAAATTATCAGAAAGTAGTTAATGTACTTCCTAAGCACTAATTTTTTTGTATGTATCAAATAATGTGAAGGCTTTTCTGTTATTCTTTGCAAACCCCAACCCCTAGAAATGCTGACTGGAAGTGTATCCTTAATTAATTAAAAGTGTACATAGTGGGAAGTGGTGTTTTGATTAAGAATAAGCATTATTTAGCCATGTGGGTAAAGGTCTGGCTGCCTATCTTTTTTTTTTTTTTTTTTTCCTTTTTTGCTGAGGCAATTGGGGTTAAGTGACTTGCCCAGGATCACACAGCTAGGAAGTATTAAGTATCTGAGGTCAGATTTGAACTCAGGTCCTCCTGAGTTCAGAGCTGGTGCTCTATCCACTGCGCCACCTAGCTGCCCCCTGCCTATCATTTTTAACATTATTTTTGAATAAGCAAGGAAAGATCTGATGACTTTTAAAGTTATGTTTTAATGAGTAAAGAAACTTAATGCAAAGTCAGCTTTTGTTCCCCAGAATATAATGAATAAATGTATAATAAAAGACTATGGTACTCAAGTTGACATTTTTTGAAAATGAATTTAGAGCTTAGTTTTACTAGCTTTTTTCCTATTAACTATTTTACTTGACTAAATTCTTAAGGTGTTTTTTTTCCCCTTATCTGCTAAAAGGAATCCCTATATTTGTCCAAATTCATTTGCAGCCAAGTTTAACAGTTAAGTGAATACTCTTTACTGATGGCTATTCACTTTGAGAGAAAATTTCTTGTAAAATTTCCAGTAGACATTGAGTATTTTGAGTAGGTGGAAGTAAACATAGTTACCTGGGTAAGGTACAGAAGTCAGAGTAACACATTATATATTTATTGTCATGCAATAGTAACTATATATGTGTGTGTGCACATATATATATGTAAATTTTTGGGAATTAGTGCTTTTTTATTTGAAATATTTATTGCTTTTAATGTACACAAAACAGGTAAATAAGAGATTAAGAAATGCAGGTGTCTTTAGAATATAGAAAAGATAACTTCTAATATGAAATGAGGTTCAGCTATAGCAAAGGTATTTTATTTTAAAACTAGTAAAATTAGTTTACTTTGGGGCAAAAAGTGTTCAATTTAGTTGAAAGAGTTGAAGTGTATATTGTTATCATTTTGCTTTCATTGCAGTGGGGGAAATGTCCTTTTTTTGATAATCATTAAATCTGGAACAGATCTAAGGACAAATTTTTTTTTAACCACAAATCGTTTTAAATATTTGATAGTTGTTGGAAGTTGGGAAATTTTTCTAAAAGGTCTTGAAAGACAAAATCTTATGTTGCAAAGTATACAGGCATGGTTTTTCAGGGGGGTTGAGTAGGGAGAGAGGAAGAGAGAAAACTGTTAAAAAGCTTATCAGCCACAAAAATTTTACAATTAATTTAAAACTAAATAGTGTTTGTGCTTTATTTCAGTATTGCCAGTAAAATCTTAAATCCACACTATTGCTTAAATGAACACAATTTTTAATAACAGTTCCAGAATTTTCTTAAAATTTAAAAAAGTTTAATAAGGTTTTGCAAATAAACATCACCCATAAGCCCCAGTATACTTGTTTTGTCACTAATATTTTATCCATATTAATCATTTCTTTATTTGAAATACCCTTAAGGCACCTATCAACTCCATATATTAAAAAAAAATCAGGCTGAAATTTTTAAATTTACCAGCCTCTTTAAAATTTCAGTGAAATAGTTGAATAAATAACTTTATTGATGCATCGTATTTCTGTGTTTAGCAATGCAGTTGCTGGCGAGAGTGCATTAGACAGAATGGCTTGTGGGCTTGGTGGAAAACTAGTTTTACCAATGATCAAGGAACACATCATGCAGATGCTTCAGAACCGTAAGCCATTTTTATGACATTATGTGTGTTAGATTTAATTTTCATCATTTTCTGGTAAACTTGTATGTAGTCATTTAACCTTCCATTGTCTTTTTCACTGGGGTTTAATCATACTTGTACACTAGGAAAATATTATAATTTATGGCTTATTTCAGACTATCCTGCACAATCATAAACTTGGAATTTACTTTGGCATTTCCCTTTTCACTAGCTATTGATTTCAATCTTTAACGTCTTCATTGTTTTTATTCGATAACTTAATTTCTTAGACATATTAAACATATCCATAACTGATTTCATTAGGATACCTAATCTTTTATTTTCAGTTTCTTTTTGCTTCATAGCATAAGAATTTGTCAATTTCTGAAACACCTTGAATAATTGCCTAAGATTCAACCGTTCTCCATTGTTGTGTTATATACATTCTATGCAACCAACCAAATGTATGAAGGAGTCAAGCAGCTAGATTTGAAAAAGAAATTCAACTCGGCAAACATTTAATAAGTTCCTGGTTGCTATATTTCAAATATTTAGATACTAGTAGATCTCTTGATGTTATCATAAAACAGCACATAAACTCAACAAACCTTTAGTTTAATTA
Organism: Myrmecobius fasciatus; assembly: GCA_023553655.1. Lineage (NCBI taxonomy): Eukaryota > Metazoa > Chordata > Mammalia > Dasyuromorphia > Myrmecobiidae > Myrmecobius > Myrmecobius fasciatus. The sequence continues at coordinate 432,278 of JAJPUD010000189.1, read as the reverse complement.
ATCTTAAAAACTTAATACCTTTTTTAATCTTATAGCAGTCAATTTTACATTGCCTCGGGGAAGTTATATTAAAAATTGTGACATTTCACATATCATTAGTTGTGCATTGGGTTGGAATACAAGACTAGTATGACTGTGTGAAATAGATATTCCCAATTTTATACCTATTTTAAAAATTCTTTTGCATTTACATAGCACACAAGATTGACTAATTATAAGCAAAAATGAGTGTGCTTTTTATTAAAGATCCACTAAATTTGAAATTTATCACTTGTAACATTGACCTTTGAACTCTTTAAGAAATTTGGAGGGAAATTTTGTGGCATTTCTAAGTTCTAAAAATCAACAAGCCCTATTTATTATGGAAATTTCAGTTATCACTCTTTTAAACTTTGGGAACAACATGATGATCCTATAACCAAACTATTATATTTTTTGGAGCTTAGGGATGATTTTCTGAATTTACCTCAATTTGTCCTTTTAATTTTCTTCTGTATACTCATCTTATAAAAATCACATTACTTGCCTGTTTTCAATCTTGTTAGGATTTATATAATGATGAATGAAGTGTCAATATTTTCCTTTAGAGAGTGAATGCTTAAAAATTTTTATTTTATTAATGCTGATTTATTGTGTTCCTTCTGTCTAATCTTAAATTGGGAATTTAGCATGCAGTTGTATGAAACATTTGCTGTGGTTAATAAAAGAAATTGCTTGTATAGAACTTCATATCTACTTTTTAATTAAGACCACTGATGAGAATTTGAAAGTTAAATCTGCATTTTTGGTTTTTTAATATTCAAACCTCATCTATTTCACCTTGTTTCTGTAATATTTGTCTGATAATTCATTTTTTTTTCTTTATTTGTAATGTTTTCCTACAGCTGATTGGAAATACCGGCATGCTGGATTAATGGCTTTATCTGCCATTGGAGAGGGTTGTCACCAACAAATGGAGGGAATTCTAAATGAAATAGTTAATTTTGTTTTGCTTTTTCTTCAAGATCCTGTAAGTGCCATTAGGAGTTTGGTTCTCTCTTTGTTATTTTTTAATTAAATTGACTGTGGGTTTGATTACAATGCATTAACATATTTGCATGTGTAAAAATATGTTTTCAGCATCCAAGAGTGCGGTATGCTGCCTGTAATGCAGTTGGGCAAATGGCAACAGACTTTGCACCTGGTTTCCAAAAGAAATTTCATGAGAAGGCAAGTAAGCTCTCAAACATAAGAGAAAAAGAAACCTGCAAAATGAACACTTTCTAATAGTCTTTCTTCTGTACAGGTGATTGCAGCTCTTTTACAAACCATGGAAGACCAAGGCAATCAGCGTGTCCAAGCACATGCTGCAGCGGCTCTTATTAATTTTACCGAAGATTGTCCCAAATCACTTCTTATTCCATATTTGGACAATTTGGTGAAACATCTTCATTCCATAATGGTGATTAAACTTCAGGAGGTAGGTTAAACTAGAATGGGGGGGGGGCGCAATGTGGTTTAACACTACTTTTGTTTAATTTTTTTTTTTCTATTTGAGAAAATTCGTGTATAAAAAACTGATTAGTTCAGTATCCATCCTAGTATATTTTTCAGGCAGAAGTAATAATTTAGTGCATATTGTAGTGCCATCAACTAGGTAATAGCATGGTATTTTATAGTGTAGCTGAAAAATTATAGAGAATTTAAAAATGGTAAAAATCTGTTTCTTTCCAGTAAACTGTAAAGTCAGTGTTATCTTTTGGGTGTGTCATATCAGTGGAAACAAAGATCTACAGTTTTTCCTTCCTTCACTGAGGTCCTAGAACTTCAGTTTCCTCATTTGTGAAATAGCAAATTAAACAAGATGACCCCTGATAATCCCTCTACTTTGGTGTGTCTGATTGTAGCATCACCATAACTGTTGTGGGCCCCTCCCCCATTCTTTATGCCCACTGTTGGTAGTTACACAAAAGAATTAAAAGACATACTTGAATCCAGGAGTCAGGGAGCAAGGTGTGGTGGCATCAGTTTGCTATCCCTGAGATTTCTGAGCCCAAGTGAATCTCTGCATCCTGTCCTTTCTGAAGTGGCCTGTACCACTCTGGAACTCTTTAGCTTAGCCAGTTCCACAGTGGACATACCTTTTCATGGGTTGTTTCACTTCATTTTGCTATGTTCTTTAGTTCTGAACTCTAGTTGCCAAGTGGTCCTGCAGCAGATTGCCCAGGGGCCAGGAAAAATTAGGTACTTATTGCCCTTCATATTGATCCTATTGAACTTTCTCTCCCTTTTTCCCCTTCCTCTCAAGGTCGAACTTAATATTTAAATCCTAAACATTACATATTATCCTATAATTGGACATTATTATTCTACTATAGATTTATTAAAGAATTACTGTGCAGGTAGAGTAGCTTGGGCCAAATTCACCTAGAAAACCATAGTGAACTGGATTTGCATGGTGTTACTTTTTAAAATAGCTCATATTCATATTGTACCTTACATTTTACAGTGTGTATTGTATTCAAAATAATTCTCTGAAGTAGTGCTAAAATTATATTTTTATAGATGGGGAAACTTGAGTCTTCAAGGAGGTAATATACAATTAGTATTCATTGGAACTGGGTTTTACTGCCTTATATAAATTAGAAGTAGAAGTGACTTTAAAAGATCCTAAAATTCCCAAAGAATCTTGGACAGGTACAGGTTGGACCACATAGGCTTGAAGGTCTCAGTTTTAAATTCTATAATTTAATCTAGCCCCTCATTTTACATTTGAGGACATTATGACCAAGATTAAAATGACTTGTTCAAAAGGCATAGGTGTCTGCAAGTCATCTGGTTCCAAATCTCATGTTTTCCCCAATACTTCATTGTTTGCTTGTTTAATATTTATTCCAGGGTCATTTTTGCATCTAAGCAGAAATAGAGGACCATAACACATAGTCAGAGAGGTTCCAAATCAGCAGCGGTGTTTTGGTTCAGCTGTCATATCTAGGCAGAAAAATAGTTTAATGGTAAAGATGTGGTGGAAGTAATTGATCCCGGGGTCCATATTGGGTAATAGGTAATATGATTAATTGGAGAACTTGTTTAGAGAAGTAATATTAAGTGAGAGTTATATATTGAGGAGATGGCACCACATACAAGGTGTTGGGGATAGAGTGATACCAAGTTTGTGATCCATTCATGTGATAAAGATTTAAATTGTTTGAATTCCAAAAATAACTAAAGCAGTAGGTTTGGATTGGGGTGGGCAGCATCTGAAGTCTAAGGTAATAAGAGTATATCTTGAGAGACCCATATCCAGCTGTAAAGCTGAATGGCGTTAAAGGAAGTGAAGTGGATAGCACAGAGGTAGGGAGGATTTGAGGAACAATTTATAGGAAAAAGTATGTTCCTGAAGAGTGAAGCTCAGTGACCCAAGAGTGACACTCAAACACAAAAACAAGCCTGGCTTTCCTATCCTTTTGAGAGGGTAGTTGCATATAGTCTCAAACTACAGGATGAACAGATGAGGAAGCCTTGTAAAAAAGGAAGGGATTTCTACTTTAAAAGTAATAAACTTAGTCTAGTCTACTTTGTTACTATTGATATATACATTGTATTCTTGGCTAGAAGAGAGAAGCAAGTGTTCATATAACTCTTTGTAGGTTGGAGGTCAGTCTAAATTTAATTAAGTTAAATGGAAGGTTTGTATTTTAGAAGATAAATGAGATTTAGGAAGATCATGAATAGGTAAAGGCTGGGGAAAAGATTCCTGGTAGGAAGTATTAAACAGCATTTTGCAAATGAACAGAAGAGACTAGGTAGGCAAAAGTACAAGACTTAATTTCAGTTTTTTCCATTAGAGAAGTGATAGAATGGTTGTGAGTATGGGTACAAACACTCAAACATACTCTTCCTTTCGCACGCCCCCCCCCCCACCCAGATTAATGCTTGGCAAATTATTCCAAGAAAATAACATGTTTGCACATGTATAACCTGTATCAGATTGCTTGTTGTCATGGTAAAGGAAGGAGGGAGAAAAATTTGGAGCTCCAAATTTTACAAAGATGAATTTTGAAAATTCATTTTGTGTAAAAAAAAATAATAATAATACTATTAAGTAAAAGATACTGGAAAGCTATAAGAAAAGAAAATGTCTCATTTACCTTCTTGGGAGGGGTTGAGGGTAGAAGGAGGGAAGTTGCAGATGAGTTGATAATTGAGAATAGTACCAGATTGAACTACTTAGAATGCTTCCCTTTTTGGTTTTGTGTCCCAGTTTTTCTTTTTTCTTAGTCACTTTTATTAGACAGTAGTGGCTTTTTTTGTGTGTGTCTTTTTACTATTTCCTATTTTAGATCCCCCACCTCCTGATAACAAAAAATATAAAAAAGAAAAGGAACTTATTAAAACTAATAACACAGGGGGAAAGGTTTATATGCAGTATTTCCATACTTATAATACCCCACTTTTGCAAAGAAGTTGGGGGAAGGTGTCTTTTCATATTTATTCTCTACAAACTAAACTTAAATTTTAACAGCTTTTTGATTATTTTGCTGATCTTCTCTTTTATTTTCACTGTTCAACTTTGTATCACCTCATAAAAATAAATCAAGCTTGGGGCAACTAGGTGGCACAGTAGATAGAGCACCAGCCCTGAAGTCTGGAGGACCTGAGTTCAAATCTGGCACAGTAGATAGAGCACCAGCCCTGAAGTCAGGAGGACCTGAGTTCAAATCTGGACTCAGACACTTAACATTCCCTAGCTGTGTGACCCTGGGCAAGTCACTTAATTATATATATACACACACATATATGTGTGTGTGTGTGTATATATATATACATATATATATATATATATATCAAACTTTTCTATATCCATATTCGTCATTGTTCAGCATAGTAATTTTCCATTACATTCATGTATCTCAAATTATCTTTTTTGGAGATTGAATTTTTTTTTTTTTTTTTTTTCTGTGTTTTTCTTTTCCAAGCTGATTCAAAAAGGCACCAAATTGGTTTTGGAACAAGTTGTGACTTCTATTGCATCAGTTGCAGATACAGCAGAAGAAAAATTTGTCCCATATTATGATTTGTTTATGCCATCTCTAAAACATATAGTTGAAAATGCTGTTCAGAAAGAACTTAGACTTCTGAGGGGAAAAACTATTGAATGCATTAGTCTTATTGGTCTTGCTGTTGGGAAGGAAAAGGTAAGAACTGTGAAATACTCATGACTTGATAATTTAGAATTATACTTTGATAGTAGAGAAATGTTTATTATTTATGATTATTTTGTTCCTTTTAAATCAATTTTCCATTTTCATTTATCTCATGTTAGTTATCCTTTTTATAAAAAACACAAATAACCTAGAATTATGAAATAATTTAAAATAATGACACATTTATACCTACTCTTATCCAAAAAGCAACAAAATAGTCTTCTGAGAGTCTCGTTTATATATAAAAGTTCTTCAGAAGAATATGTCAGCGTCATCACAATGTAATGTTTTCTTTTAGTTTGAAATTTTGAATTTCTAATATTATAATAATCTTTGTATTCTTAGAGATGTAGCACTTACTCATAAGTGATAAATATGTTAGTGTTTTACCCCTATATCAAAAGACTCTTCCCTGCACTCATTGCCAACTTTTCTAACTTGCTTAATAATGTTTTGCAATTTCATCTTTGAAAATATTTTTTCTAGTTCATGCAAGATGCATCAGATGTGATGCAACTATTGCTGAAGACACAGACAGACTTTAGTGAATTGGAAGATGATGACCCACAGGTAAATCATAACAATATTAATCCATAGTTTTTGCCCAATTGTGTAAATCTTTTTTATTAGATATAACATTTTCTAATATCACTGAAAACAGAGTTTTGAAAGTTTTGTTGTCTTAAAGAAATTAGAGCTCTTAATGAAAATAAGGGCTTCAAGTTAAGATTTTTGTTAGATTTATATATGAATTTTTGAAGCAGATGAAAGAAGATAAATACTTCAGTCCATCTTGAGAAACTGCACTAAAAGGATGATAATATGGTTTATAGATGATGTCTATAATAATTAATCCACTAGCCAATCAGCAGCCATGATAATAATTGAAAGAATCTCTACATTTGAACATCAATGACATAGCATTGTAGAATTTTGAATTTATTTGACTAATATTCAAGTTGTTAGTATCTCAGTTGTTGCTACCTTAGGTCTCCAGAGTAATTAGTGGATCAAGAAATTGACTTTCCTGACAGTCTTCTTATTTCGGGGAGGGCGGGGGGGCAGAAGAAGTAAAAAGCTTTTTGGATTATTTTTTATGTATAGCATTAGTTATGGGCAAATTATGTTGTTGGTGGTGGTTGTTGCTGTTTTTTGTTTTTTTTTTTAAACACTCATTCTCCCTCTTTATATCCAGTTAGTTACCAAATCTTGCTGTTTCTACTATAATATCTCTTACAGCAGTTCTATTCTTATTACTCAGCCCTCTACCATCATAAGGCCCTTGTCACCTCTCTTCTCTACTCTACTGCATTGTTCTTCTTCCCATATCATTCCATTCTCCACAGAGCTACCCAAAGTGAATATTTCTTAAACACCGATTTTTGACTGTTTTCACTTCCTTGTTCAGTAAACTTCACTGTCATCCTGTTGCCTCTGGGACCAAATGATAAGCTCTTTCATTAGATTTTTATAGGCCCTTAAAAGTTATCTCCAACTTTTCTATTTTATTGTCCTTTCAATACTGCAGTCAAGCCATAATTTGCTAATTCAGAAGTTTTCCATCTCCCATTGCCATGCCTTTGTACTGTTTCTCCCTTGTGCCTAAAATATTTTCCTCCCTCTCCATGTCCTCACAGAACTGCTCATTTTCTTTAGGACTCATTTCTTGATTCACTTTTAATACAAAGCTGTCACTCTTCATTGAGCAGTTCATCTTTATTTTCTTATACTTGTTATAAGCTGTCTCCCTTGAGCAAATAGACTTTCTTTTCAAGAAGGAGGAACTATTTCATTTTTTTCTTCGTGTTCCCAAGAACTTAGTCCACCTCCTGGTATGTAATTGCCATTTAATAAATGCCGATTGATTAGTTTCTTAGAATATCATTTTTGTAATGATTATTATTTATCTCCACACATACTTAAGTCAAATTGTTGGAAGATTCAACTCTTTCAATCCCTTAGATATCTTACATGATCTCAGCATGGGCTAGAATGTGCAAGATCTTGGGGAAAGAATTTCAGCAGTACCTTCCTGTGGTTATGGGTCCTTTAATGAAGACGGCATCAATTAAACCTGAAGTGGCTCTCTTAGACAGTAAGTATCTTGATGTATTTATTTTATTTGTGGTAAATTGTCTCTTTGTTAATATGCTTTTGTTCTAATCACTTCTCTCTTCTCTTTAATAGCACAAGATATGGAGAATATGAGTGATGATGATGGCTGGGAATTTGTGAATCTTGGAGACCAGCAGAGTTTTGGAATTAAAACAGCAGGCCTTGAAGAAAAATCAACTGCTTGCCAGATGTTGGTAAGTATAGGAACTCCTTGTATATTTGTGTTATAAAATTATACTTTGTAGGTGTCATTAATATTATTTTGAGAAATTAGAAGTTTATTTCCATTAGAGTTTGTAGGATAGTGTATCATCTGGAACAGTGGTGCTGGCCTCACTGTCCATAGGCACATGTACCACATTACGTGTCACCCAAGGCAAATTAAATTGTAATTGGGAGATTACATTTCAAAAATAACTGCAGTAAAACATAGATAATATTAATTTTTTATTTTCTAACCAATGTGCAGTTTGCAGATATCTCTTTATCTCTGAATTTGACATCACCAATCTAGAATAAAGAAATATTGATATTGCGTACATATCACATGCATTTCTGATAGTTTTATCATTAGAAACTTTTTTATATAGACAGACTATTTCCCATGTCTTATTTAAATAATAGTGGTTGGGATGTGCCATTTATCTCTTTACTCTCTGTCACCCCTTTTCTTTGTCAGAAGACTGTACAAAATAATTCTCTTTAATTCCTGCCCTTATACTGAAACTCAGATTCTTCCCAATTTTTCATTTGCTCAACCTCCATCAGTCTCAGATCAGAGAGGTGATCATACCCTAGATCTTCCTTACCTCAAGTGTTTCACTGCCTTCCTTAAAAGCTCTGGCATCCCTTATTTGACTTTAACTTTCCAGCATTCTCTCTATCTGTACTTTACCCTCTTAGACCTGTTTATTGCCTTCATTGAGAACCTCCATCCTCAATGCTTCTCAGGACTTCTCAGCTCTACATTGTCTTCTGCTCATAGATACCTTGACTTTCTGGTCCTTTGCTGTCTTTCTCTTGCTAAATCTTAGGCCATGATTACTCCCACCATCTCATTTGTCTGCTTTGTCTCACATACTATTGGACATGTTACAAATCATGCTATCCCACTTCAGCCGGGCCCTCACTGACTTTTCAATCCTTTCCCCATTCAGAAGCAATTTTACTCTTTATTTTTTATTAAAGCTTTTTATTTACAAAACATATGCATGGTAAATTTTTCAATATTGACTCTTGCAAAACCTTCTGTTCCAAATGTTACCCTCCTTCCCCCCACCCTCTCCCCTTGATGGCAGGTAGTCCAATACATGTTAAATATATTACAATCTATGTTAAATTCAATGTATGTATATATAGTTGTACAGTTATCTTGCTGCACAAGAAAAATCAGCTCAAGTGAAAACAAAATGCAAGCAAACAACAACTGAAAGAATGAAAATGCTAATGATGTGGTCCACAGTCCTCTCTCTGGGTATAGATGGCTCTTTTTTCATCACTGAAGAATTGGTCAGAAGCAATTTTAAACTCCAAACTCAGACACTTAGTAATTGGTGATCCCAGGCAAATCACTTCACACTTCTATGCCTTATTTCTTAAATTATAAAATTATAATTATAGTACCTTCTACCACTCAGGAGTGTTTTGAAGATCAAATGAGATAACTATTTGCAAAACATTTTGCAAGTCTCTAGTACTACTATATAAATGCTAGCTGTTAACTGCTTTCCTCAAGCCTTTCCCATTTCTTCTCTCCCACTTTCCCATTAGGTATATTGGGAAAAAAAATTGTTCCATTTCTCTTTTTCGTTTTTCATTTTCCATTGACAATATACTTCTACTTTTTTATCCAGCTTCTGAGAAAGGAGTGACCCTTTTTCTTTGTTCACATTAACTCTTCCGCATGAATGTGCACCCAAATTCTTCAGTAGATATCTTCAGACATCTCCCCCTTTGAATCATCAGTTTCTTCCTATTAGTTTCTTTATCCCCTCAAACATTCCCAAGTGACATTTATCTTTCAAACTACAATCCTGTATCTCTCATCCTTTTATCAGCCAAATTCTTTGAACATGTTTTACTTACACTCCTAATTCTCTGTCCCTTCTCTAAATTATTTGGGCTTTTGCCACATCTAGCTTTTGACCTCATAGTACAACTAAAAAATTTTCCGAAGTTATTAGTGATCTCTCGATCACCACATAGGATGATTTTTTTCTCGGTCTGTCCACTACATTGGAGACTATTGACTCCCATTCCTTGTGGATATTCTTACCTTTCTGGTTTTTCCTTATATCACTCTATTCATTATCAGCATCACATCCCCTAGCTGTGGGTTCTCTTCTGGAACCTTCTAGATTTAACTAGCATCTTTATGCCAGTGAATCTCAATTCTGTGTTTTTAGCTCAAAGTTTTCCCTTAAGCTTCAGTTCTTAATCATCACTTACATATTAATTAGACTGAAGATATTTTAACCTGAACTCATTATCTTCCTTTCTAAAACCTCTACCTTCTTCCAAGCTTTGCCATTTCTCTTGAAGGTTACCATCATGTTTTTAGTTTCCTAGATTTGTAACTACTATGTTATATCCTCTTCTTTTTTCCTAACCATATATCTCAACCAGTTCCATTGGCTTCTCTTTAGCTTTTAATCCTTTATACAAGTTGGCCTCAACTTATCCTTTTCAGCCCCACTGGACAGCGATCACCCTTCATATTCAGTGATTGATTCAGAGTGTGAATTGGTTTTTCTGTTCCTCACATGAGATCTCAGGTGTCCATGCCTTTGTACTCTGTTACCTAAATGTACTTCCTCCTTACTCTGCTTTAGAGTTCCTTTCTTCCTTTTAAGATACAACTCAAGCAACTTCATGAAGCCCTTTCTTTTTTAGTTTGTTTTTAGTTTAAGTTTGTAAACTATATTTGCAAAGAGCTTTTGGTATGCATGATAAGCCTATGAGAAGTAAAAAATGAAAGCAGTGATAACTATTTTATAAAGGAGGAGATGGAGAATGAGAAGTCAGTGGTATTTCCCATTGCCAGAGCTGATATCTTGGAGCACTCTCACAGCAGTCCCTAGTTTTTTTTTTGTTGTTGTTGTTGTTGTTGTTGTTTTTTGTCTAATGCCTTAATTTAGAGTTAGACTATTATGGAAAATTCAATAATATTCATAATCTTATTCTTTTCATCTTGAGTTAAATCTCAGAAAAGTAGGAAGACACATAGATATTTTCATCACAATTAAGAAAACTTAGGAAGGTACATTTTGCCTCCAACTTTTGGCATTGAATAAAATTCTTTTGACATCCAAAGTTTTTATATATAAACACACTTTTAAAAATTCCTTTTGTATGTTTATCACTTGGTTGGCCTCAGTCTAAGAACTTTTTCAATTTCTGTTGGGAGTTGTTAAAGCAATACTGAAGTAGAGCATTAATATTGACATTTCATTGTTTGTGTTTCAGGTTTGCTATGCAAAGGAATTAAAGGAAGGATTTGTGGAGTATACCGAACAAGTTGTAAAGCTGATGGTTCCCTTGTTGAAATTCTATTTTCATGATGATATCCTGTGCCTTTTAAACACACAATTCACTTGCAGAAAATTTTCAATTTTTTTAATAATTAAATATAGACCATTTAAGGTGGTAAAGTGCTTTAAGTAGAAGTTATCAATTAGACTTCAACAATTCATTGGCATGTTTTTTATTTGAAAAAGCAAACTTCATGGGGCTTGAAGTTACTATTCCCTAGTTGCTGTAGGTTCTGTGGATTATATTGCCTTAAGGATTTTTAGAATTGATTTTTATAAGCATAATTGTGAAATCAGTTTTTCCTTTTACCTATTTCTCTAATTGCAGGCTCACAAAGAATTTGAGCATGCATTGAAAATAATGAATCATATACTTAGCAGCTTTGAGAAGGGAGTAATCATTTATTTTCAATATCTGATATATATATATATATATATATATACATATATATATTTAACTTTTTATGTGTAATGATTCCCATACTGTTCCAACTGAATAAAAAGTCCCAGGAACCAAAGCAAAGACCAATTATTTGAAAATTGTTAGTTCTGGTATATCACAGAACTGGAGCAGTTGAATCCCTACCAATATTTTATTTCAAATGAATAACAAACATTTAGAGGCATGTTCTTGTGGTCTAAAAAAATTATCTTGGGATACTTAGGTTAATTGCAGCAAATTTATGTTTAATTTAGTTAAGTGACTTTTAAAAATCATTTTGGGGTTAATTAGATTTTATTCTGTTGGCATAAAACAAAAGCCTATGTCAGATTTTTAGTCTATATTTTATAGTCTAGCCTTGTCCTAGTTACCTTGATATCATTTGAACATGATTGCTTGGAAATGCCAATGTCTTCGCTTTTGGCACTAATACTTTTCACACTGATTGATGAGAACTAAAATTGACTTCCATTACAGATTTGTAGGCCTTTGATTTCATTAAAGCTATTCTCCCATATTATGTGCTGTATCTCAAACCATAAATAAAAATGGTCAAGAAGTGAGGGAAAATATAATGTATCTATCTGGAAGTCTATTTTGTTCCAATTATTCTCTTTCCTTAACAATGAAACGTGTCCGAGTGGCAGCTGCAGAATCCATGCCCCTTCTCCTGGAATGTGCAAGAGTCCGTGGTCCTGAATACCTCACCCAGATGTGGCACTTCATGTGTGATGCCCTCATCAAGGCTATTGGAACAGAGCCAGATTCTGATGTCCTGTCAGAGATCATGCATTCTTTTGCAAAGGTAATTTTTTTTTTTATTTTTATTGGAGTAAGTTTGTGTTATTTGTTTTTCTTGAAATTAAAAAAAAAATCATATTCAATATGGAACGAAAGTTGTGAGTTGAACTGTAGTTTGATTGATATTTGTTCATCTTTTTCATTGTCAAATTTAAGGAATCTAAGAGGTTTGTTTTTGGTTTGTTTTAATGCCCAAATCTTTGAGAAACTATTAATAACATTTAGTCATTGTTAGCTAAGTGAGGTTCATACTCAATAGTTTTTCCTGCAAAATATTTTTATCTTAAGCCATTTCATAGTAATTGTCAAATAAAAGACAATTCCAGAAGAGAGTAAACATAACATACAATGTTTCATAACAGCAAATATATGTCATATGCACTTTTGGTTCAAGTGAGACCAAGGACTTCCAGACCAGATTTGTTAAAATCTTAACATTTTATAATATAACAAAGGCTTTTTTTTTCTCTTTCCCCTCCCCCCCCCAAGTGCAGACCAGTTTTAAGCATAATCCATAGTTGTTAATTCTAGGATCTCATTTTGCATCTGCTTTTGTTCTTCCATCTTCGTATTTAGTGGAAAGATAACAGCCCTCTTTTTAACTCACTAGAAATAAGTGCCATGTACCCTTTTTTATTTTCAACATGTTTCTTAAATTTTGAATTCGAAATTCTCTTCTCCCTCCCTTCCTATTGTGAAGGCAGGTGATATGATTTCATTTATACATATGAAGCCATATTAAACATCTCTAACCATGTTGCAAAACACACACACACACACACACACACACACAAAGCAAAAGCAAGAAGCATGCTTTAATCTGCCCTCAATTTATCAGATCTCTCTGTAGAAACAGATAATATTTTTCATCATGGATCTTCTGGAATTGTCTTGATTGTTGTATTAATCAAAGTAGCTGAATCTTTACAATATTATAAACAATGTTGGGTTCTGCTCACTTCACTTTGTGTGAAAGATTTGTCAGGTTTTTCTGAGAACATTCTGCTTGTCATTTCTTACAGCACCAGAACATTCCATCTCAGTCTCACATTACTACTTGTTCAGTCATTCTCCAGTTAATAGACATCCCCTCAAATTCCAATTCTTTGCCATCCAAAAAGAGTCACTATATTTTTATGCATATAGGTTCTTTTCTCTTTTCTTTGATCTCTTTGGGATACAGGCTTACTGTTGGTATTGCTGGGTCAAAATGTGTGCAGTTTTATAGACACATGATTGAGTTCAAATTGTTTTCCAGAATGGTTGGGGTGATTCATAACTTTACCAAACACCTAGTATTTGTCATTTTCCTTTCTGTCATATTAGCCAATCTGATAGTTGTAAAGTAGTACCTTATTTGTATTGATTTGGATTTCTTTAATTATTGGTGACTAGAGCATTTTTTTATATGACAATTTAAAAAATTCTGAAAAATACCTGTTCATATATTCAACATTTAGGCTCTCTCAAATAGTGGGGTGATAGGGAAAAAAAAACTGTTCTAGATAATATAATAAGTGATGTGGTAAGATGGAGGCATGTTGTTTTGAATATTATGTAGTAGTCTGTACTTAGCGCTGTGGGAGTAGTATGATACCCTTAGCAAACTCATGAATCTAGGTAATTTCTAAAATCCCTTCTAGATCCATGACCTTGTCTGTAACATTTTCCTTGAGACTGTTAGGTTAGTTCTAGCAACTGCTAACTTCAGATGAAGTCTTTGAGCTTTTATTATTTGGATAGTCATAATTTATTCTAGTCGTTCCATCTAGCAGGCTCATTCTAGGACTTGATATAGATCTCAAAAGGAGATTTTAGCATTCAGTATAATTGAACCTTGAAAGATTTATTTATGGCCACTGTATTCTTTGGTTTATTCTCAGAAGCAAAGAATAATTTGAATTTATCTCTTAGATGACTTGAATTAGTAACTTTAATTATAATTAATTTTAATGGTTTGTGCCAGGCTATCAAGCATTAAACCATTCATACATTCTAACAGAAAATTAAAGCATGAGTTTGTTGTGTCCTTCCAGCAATTCCATAAAGCAATACTAAATACAGATTGAACGTGTTATAGTTGATTAATATTGGCTTACTCAAACTTTTTAGTAAAATCCAATGTCATTTTAAGGGGAATTATTTTTTTTCTTAATAGTATTTTATTTTTCCCAATACATGCAAAGATAGTTTTGAACACTGACCTTCACAAAACTTTGTGTTCCAAATTTTTCTCCCTTTCATCCCCCTTCTCCCCATAACAGAAAGTAATCTGATACAGGTTTAAACATGTACAATCCTTCTAAACATATTTCTATATTTGTCATGTTGTGCAACAAAAATCAAAACAAAAGGGGAAAGAGAAAGGTAAACCAAAAGTGGTGAAAATATACTATACTGTCATAGTTGATTGTTACATAATCTTGCTATTGTTGTTTACAATGTTTCCTGGTTCTGCTCTCTTCGCTCAGTCTCAGTTCATGTAAAACTTTCCAGGCCTTTCTGAAATCAACCTGCTCATCATTTCTTAAAGAACAATTATATTCTATTACATTCATATACCATAACTTAGCTATTCTTTGGTTGAGGGCATTCACGCAATTTCCAGCTCTTTGCCACTACAAAAAGAGCTGCTATAACCATTTTTGCACATGTGGGTCCTTTTCCTTCTTAAATAGTAGAAACACTGCTGGATCAAAGGGTATGTACAATTTTATAGTCATTTGGGCAAAGTTTTAAATTGTTCTCCAGAATAGTTGGGCCATTTAACCACTCTGTGAGCAATGCATTAGTTAGTGTCCCAGTTTTCCCACATTTCTTCCAACATTAATCATTGTCTTTTCCTGTCATGTTAACCGTCTTAATTTGCATTTCTCAAATCAGTTGTGATTTAGAGTATTTTTTGTATGACTAAATATGACTTTAATTTCTTTTGAAATTGTTCTTAACTTTTAACCACTTATCAATTGGAAAATGGCTTATATTCTTACAAATTTCTTTATATATTTTAGAAATATGGTGCCTTTATCAGAAACACTAGCTGTAAAAATTTGAAGGGAATTTCTGCTTATCTTCTAATTTTTGACTGCATTAATTTTGTTTGTGCAAAAACTTTAATGCATTTCATAACGTTCTCTAGTTTGATTATAAATTCCTCCCTTCTCCCCAAATCTGAAGTAGACTATCTATTCCTTGTTGTCCTAATTTACTTATAGTAAAAGCAGATTATTTTCTTTAAAATGTAATAAGTTAACTTAAACTTTTGTTTTACATTAAAATATTTTAGTGTATTGAAGTAATGGGAGATGGATGCCTTAATAATGAACACTTTGAAGAGCTTGGAGGAATACTGAAAGGCAAACTTGAAGAACATTTTAAAAATCAAGAATTAAGACAGGGTAAATAACTTGCTGTTTTGATTTCCTATTTTAATTAAGTGCTATGATTCTAGTTTCTAAAATGCATGTTAGCCATATTTAGCTTCCATTTAAGATTTTAATTGGTTTTATTGTTTTAGTTAAAAGACAAGATGAAGACTATGATGAACAAGTAGAAGAGTCCTTACAAGATGAGGTAATTTATTCTCTTGTTAGACTGTAGATTTTTTTTCCCAATTACACATAAAAGTAATTTTTTAACATGTTTTTTAAAATTTTGAGTTCAAATTATCTCCCTCTTTTCATTATACATGTACATTCATTCAAAATATTTCCATGTTGTGGGGGGAAAAAACCAAAAACTGAAAAAAATAAAGTGAAAAATATTCTTCAATATGTATTCTATACATTCCATATATTCTTTCTTTGGCATTGGGATAGCATTTTTCATTGTGTCCTTTGAAATTGTCTTCATTCATTGTGTTGCTGTGAAATAGCTGTTATTCACAGTTGATCATCAAACAATATTGCTACCAAATATTTGACTGTTTTTAGGAGCCCAAATGCCTGGCTTGTGATCAAGTCCCCAGCTTCTTAAACTGTCAGTTTTGTGACTCCATATGGGGCCTCATAATTAAATGGGGAAAATAAGGTGTAATTATGATTTATTATCAGTAAATGTTTGGTTTTTATATCCAATTTGTATACTTATATACCCAGGCTCACATAAAAATTTCTTGGACAAAAGGGGGTCATTCCCTCCTCCTTTTACAGATGAAATGGAGGTCTAGAAAGAAAAATGACTTATTTACCTGTAATGACATTGCATAATGTTTTCTTCTTACCATCTGGCTTACTATTAGAGAAGCTCTTAACAGAAATTTGATAAGGCATTCAGAGAATATCTTTTTCTTGAGTTAGCACCTACACCATGTGGTGCTATGTTATCAGTGTGTATAGGCAACCTTTTAGGTATTTCTCCTTCAGCTCCTAAAGGACATCTACACAGTCAAACTAGAATAGAATTGTTATTGAACAAAAGTAACTGCTTTCTGAAAGTTTGTTAAACTTTTGTTTGTTCATTTTTAGGATGACAGTGATGTTTATATTCTGACTAAAGTGTCAGATATTTTACATTCAATATTTAGTAGCTACAAGGAAAAGATACTGCCATGGTTTGAACAACTGCTTCCACTAATTGTCAACTTAATTGTAAGTATTTTTCCTAGGTTAATATTATTAGCAATGTATTCAAAGAGATAAGAATTTTAAATACAGGCTCAACTAAAATCATAAAATGTTAAAAATAGAAAGGAATTTAAGAGATCTTCTTTCTGATGAGCAAACTCTGAGATCATAAAAGAAACTCCTGAACTACAAATATTTCCATTATCTTTTTGATTGTTCCCAACGTATTTTTAGCTCACCAGTAAATTTTTCCCTTTTACCTTGGATGTTGACATTTTATAGCCTTCCCTTATTAGTTACATGCACTGTGGCTTCTCCAGTTGGTATCAGATTTTATTATTGGCCAAATTAAAAAGGTAAGTACTGCAAAAATTTGCGTTTCAAAGGCAAACAAAATTATCAACCATTTTAATTTTAGCTATGCCAATATTATAATTTTTTCATGCCCCATAAACATTTTCTACTTATTTTCTCAAATATTTTTGAGAAGGCAATTATATGTAATATTTGTAGTTGTAATTTTGTCACTAGAAATTGTCTTAAGTTTTATAGTAAGATTTGTGTAAAGACCTTTATTCAGAAAAGTTTCTTTTTCTTTTTTTTTTCCCTATTTTGTAGTGTCCTCATAGACCATGGCCAGACAGACAGTGGGGATTGTGCATCTTTGATGATGTCATAGAGCACTGCAGTCCATCTTCTTTTAAATACGCAGAATATTTCCTAAGGCCAATGCTACAGTATGTATGTGACAACAGCCCAGAAGTCAGGCAAGCTGCTGCTTATGGCCTTGGAGTTATGGCACAATTTGGTGGAGAAAATTATCGTCCTTTTTGCACAGGTACTTCTAGTTTCTTAACTTTTTCATTCTGATAGTGTTAATCTCTATAATAATGGACAGACTTTATGTATTCCAGATTTTTTACCATACTCCTGCAGTTAGGTATGGCTTTTTTTTTTTTTTTTAAAGCTGGATTTCTAAAGAGAGGCTTGAACCACAAGAGTTTACATAGTAGTAGTAACTTTATAAAGCTCAGATAGCCTTGGTTTGTCACTAGTATTAGAAGTAGAAAATTGAATGTTGTGACTTTTGAGTTCTCTAAAACTGGAACTAAAGTATTTCATCCCCACTCTATTCTTGACTGTTACCCTGCTTTTTATCATAGTCTGTATATAAATGTATGTTTGATTATTCATTAGTATATACATGTATATATGTAGTATACATAGTTTGTTCCACCTTAAAACTATTAAGATTTAACCAGTCTTTTTTTTTGATGTTTCTATTTTTTAGAAGCACTTCCATTGCTGGTAAGAGTGATTCAGTCTGCAGATTCTAAAACCAAAGAAAATGTTAATGCAACTGAGAATTGTATCTCTGCAGTAGGGAAAATTATGAAGTTCAAACCTGACTGTGTTAATGTTGAAGAAATCCTACCACACTGGTTATCATGGCTTCCACTTCATGAAGATAAAGAAGAAGCAGTTCATACTTTCAATTATCTATGTGACCTAATTGAAAGGTATGATCAAAGTACATTGTTTCTTAACAAAGAAAAAAATAACCATTCTTTTCATTATATTATGTTGGGTGTTATTTTGTTTGTTTGTGGATATTTTGAAAAGGATTAACTTGAGTCTATTTCTATTTAGGTGGTTCGCAATCTTTAAAAATATAACCTTCCTGGGTTATATTTGTTGTTCATATTAAAAGACCACTTGTAATTAGATCCTTTTGGTATAAGAAAAATGTACTTTGTCCTAAAATTTGCAGGAAAAAAAAAAAAGACTATAAAAAGAATCCTTGCAGTTTCCTCTTTATTTACAAAGGAAGCAAAAGTTACATTAAATTAAGGTTTGTCACATAAAGGCCTCCTTTCTAAAATAGAGAACTGAATCAAATTCATTAAGAATACAAGTCATAGGGGCAGCTAGAGGGCTCAGTAGATAGAACACCAGCCCTGAAGTCATGAAGGCCTGAGTTCAAATCTGGTTTCAACCACTTAACACTTCCTGTGTGACCTTGGGCAAGTCACTTAGCCCCAATGACCTTAGCAAAAAAAAAAAAAAAAGAATACAAGTCATTCCCCATTTGATAAATGGTCAGATGATATGAACAGACATTTTTCAGATGAAGAAATTAAAGCCATTTTTAGTCATATAAAAATGTTCTAAATCAGTATTGATTTAGAGAAATGCAAATTAAGACAACTCTGAGGTACCACTTCATACCTATCCATTTGGCTAAGATGACAGGAAGAGATAATGATAAATATTGGATAAGATGTGGGGAAAATTGGAACACTAATACATTATTAGTGGAGTTGTGAATTGATCCCAACCTTTCTGGGAAACAGGTTGGAAATATGCCCAAAAGACTATCAAAGTATACATACCCTTTGATTCAGCAGTTCACTACTTGGTCTGTATCCCAAGGAGATCATAACAGAGGGGAAAGGATCCACATGTGCAAAAAATGTTTGTAGCAGTTCTTTTTGTATTAGCAAGGAACTTGAAATTTAATGGATGCTCATCAGTTGGAGAATAGATGAATAAGTTATTGTGTATGAATGTTATGGAATATGATTGTTCTATGAGAAATGATGAGCAGGTTGATTTCAGAAAGACTTGGAAAGATTTACATGAATTGAGATTAAGTGAAATGAGAAGCACGAGGAGAATATTGTACACAGTAACAGCAAGATTATATGATGGTCAGCTGTGATAGACTTAGCTCTTTCAGCACTGTAGTGATCCAAGACAGTTCCAATTGACTTGGGATGGAAAATTCCAGTCACATCCAGAGAGAGAACTGGAGACTCAATGTGGATCAAAGCAAAGTATTGTTTACTTTTTCTTTCTCAAGTTTTTTTTCCCTTTTTCTGATTTTTTTGTTGCACACATAACAAATATGGAAATGTTTAGGAGGATTGTACATGTGTAACCTATATTGTATTGCTTTCTGTCTTAGAAAGAGGGGGAGGAGGAAGCAAAAAAATTGGAACAAAATTTTACAGAAATGAATGTTGAAAACTATCTTTACATGTATTTGGAAAAATAAAACACTATTGAGAAAATCAAAGATATTAAAACATTTTGCTGTAGTTGTCAACTTGTAGAAATTTTGATTACTAGTGTAATCAAAAGAATTAATGACTGGCTAGACAACACAGCCTGATACAGGTGTTCTTAACCTTTTTTGTGTCATGGGCCTTTTTGACAACATGGTGAAGCCTATAATCTTCTTCACGCAATCATGCTTTTTAAAATAACTGAAGGAGATTCTAACTTTTCTTTAAAGATTAGTAGAAATAAAGATGATCAATGAAATGTGAGGCTAACTTGTTCAAGATAATTTACGTATATATG
The DNA here is from genome assembly GCA_023553655.1 of Myrmecobius fasciatus. NCBI lineage: Eukaryota > Metazoa > Chordata > Mammalia > Dasyuromorphia > Myrmecobiidae > Myrmecobius > Myrmecobius fasciatus. The sequence goes on along the minus strand of JAJPUD010000189.1, from coordinate 412,273 downwards.
TGTTGAATTTCAATGTTCAAATCTAAACTAAATATTATCTCTAAGCTGATATTAGGTTCTGTGCATTTTATAGCCATTATAAGATTGTAGTTGATGATACTATCTTTCTGAAGAGTCAGATCATCCTCTTTGAATTTGTTTTTGCTGATGACACCATCAACCAGGCAATTATTTTGAAGCCATCTATTTACTTTATTGGTCTTATACATAAGCCACACTACTACTAAAAGGAAACAATCTGAGTATATACTGGGGGGAAAAGGGCTGTGGTAGTTTATTCATATTGCTCATTTGGCATTGTGTTTAAGTGCTGTAATGTAGTGCAAAAAGAATGTTGCCTCATGTATTGTTGCGTGGATTATATCTTTTTTGTTTTATTTTTCCTCAATTACATATAAAAAAATTTTTCATTTTTGTTAGGTTTTTGAGTTCCAAATTCTCTCCCTTTCTTTCCTTCCCCTTTCCCCTTTGTTGAGCAGGCAAACAATTTTATATGTTATTCATATATAGTCATGCAAAACCTATTTTCATATTAGTCATAATATGAAAGAAAACACACACACACACTAACTTTTTTTTAAATGTATGCTCTTAATTTAAATTCAGACTCCATCAGTTCTTTGCCTGGAGGCAAATAGTATTTTTCATGGTGATTCCTTTGGGTTTGTTTGCCCTGGGTCATTGTATTGCTGAGAATAGCTAAGTCATTAAAAAGTTGATCACCATACAGTATTGCTTTTAACTGTGTACAGTGATTGTCTGGTTCTACTCCTTTCGTTTTACATTAGTTTATGTAAATCTTTCCAGGTTTTTCCAAGAACATCCATTTTATCATTTTTTTATAGCACAATATTATTCCATCACAGTCACATAGTATATACAATTTGTTCAGCCATTCCTTAATTGTTGGGCATTATCTCAATTTCTAAGTCTTTGCTACCACTAAAAGTTTGCTCTTAATCTTAAAAAGCAGCAATGTCTTTTTGAAAACAAGGGGTTTTTTGTTTGGTTTTTTTTTGAGCAATCCACATATTTCATTTGATATTTCTGTAACATGTATATATGTATATATGATATTTTCTGTTCATTAAGTATCTGTGATCATGTCTTTTTTTTCTTTTCATCAGTAATCATCCAATCATTCTTGGTCCAAACAATTCCAATCTGCCCAAAATATTCAGTATAATTGCAGATGGTGAAATTCATGAGGCTATTAAACATGAAGATCCTTGTGCCAAACGTCTGGCTAATGTTGTTCGCCAAGTACAGGTATGCTCAATTCTGTTAATTCAAATTAATAATTTTATAATTTGTTTAGGATTTACAAAGAAAAAAGTAAAACCAGTTCTCAAGAAACTGGCACACCTCTTTTATAAAATATATTATCTTTTACACATAAGACAACATAGTATTATGTGACGGACCAGATTTGGGATTTGAAGACCTGACTTTGAATATTGACTATGCTCCTTTATCACCTGCCTTATAATTTTGGCATCAGTTTTACTTAGCTATATATTGAAAAAGGTATAAGCTAGTTGACTTAAGGTTCTTCCAGACCTTGATGTTATGATCCTATGAATATCAAAAATAGTTAATTAAGCAAATCCTTTCTCTTAAAATCTACAAAAAGTCATTTAAGTAGTTTTTGGTTTCTAAATCAACATAAATATTAGCTGAAAATCCTTGCAACACAGTAAAAAGTTAACTACTTATTCTACATAAGTTTCAACTTGGAAAAGAAAATTTCAGATAAACTTTTGGAATATTTGTTGAAATTTTCATGCATGCTTATCACTTCTGAGCTTTGATGGAAATATTTTTCTTCCATAGACCTCTGGAGGATTATGGACTGAATGCATATCACAACTCAATGCTGAGCAGCAGGCGGCTATACAAGAGCTCCTGAATTCTGCTTGAAGGGCCTTAATATCACCTACCAGAAAAACTAACTCCAAATAAACGTTTACCCTTTTGTTTAGGTTTCTTTGTTTTGTTTTTGAGCACAAAAGAACTGTAGTGCGTGTAGGCCATTCTTCTGCAAAGCGGCCAGGAAGAGAAGCACTGGGTGTCAGAAGGGTGTTTAACTTGGATGCCCATCATAAGACCGAAGAAGTTCCCTATAAACCTTACTGTAGCACTGAAGAGTATTTTTCTATCGGTATATGCCCCCTGTGAGAAGGTGAAAGGGAAACAATGAATTTTCTCATTAGACATAATGAATTTAAGGAGAACAGCTTTAAGACCAGTTATTCAGCAGTAGATGTGCATTTTAACAGAAAACATTTCTATACATCTAGTGTTAATTGTATTAATTGGAGTGTGAGTCTTTTTGTAGGGTAGAAAGAAGCCTTCTACCCAGCACACCAGTGTAGATCAAAAAGTAAAAAACTGAAGACAAAAACATCAAGCATGAAAATCTCATATTGATGTCACTTTGAGTTTTTTTTTTCCTAAAAGACTTGTGCAGTGACTCAATGTGGGAAGCTATTCAGCTTCTAGCCCTTGAATGTGAAGTGTCTTTGGCATGTCTGACAGAGTCTCTCATTCACTTTTCAATAAACAACATTGAAATACAAAAGAAGCTTGTGTACAATTCAGTGCTGTGTGGCTTTTATTCATTTAATTCTTTTTAAAGATAACAATAACTTGATATTCTTTAAGTCACACTTGGCTTATATGTTTGTTTTTCCTAGTGAGCTTTGCCTTGTGCAATTCAAATTTCAAATATTTTGGTTTTATCTTTTCTCATTGGTTTTAAAATAATTAGCCATTGCTGTGATATTGTTAACTCTTTTACTATTGATGATCACATGCTCTTGAGATTTACATATCTCAGCAAATATAATTTGTTTTAATTAGGCTTATCCTCATTAATTGCCTGTTCCAAACTTAAAAGATTTGGTTAATATTCTGGTTTTTTGCAGCTATTAGAATGCCACACAAATTGCCGATCTATCAACATTATTATGGGATATTATGACTAAAATATTTAATTGATAAATTCAACAAAAAGTTTCATGTGTCAATGTTTGTTTGTTTTTTCTTTATGTATTTATTAACCTCATAGCAGTAAATAGCTTACTGTTGTTTCTTTGAATATACGATTTTTCTAAGGGATCTTATAAGATTTCTGTTGAAAGCTTCAGTGTTAACATTTTATAGATTGTACTAAACTTAACCGTGATATGAAAATGAACTTTATGCGTAGACCAGAAAATTAACTTTTCAGAATTAAAGATTTTTCATTAAATGATTTGCATCACTTTCTTAAAACTAACTTTAAATGTACTGAAGTGCTTGTTATATATTTTTTTAAGATCTCCTCATTGTTATTTGAAGCATTTGCAAATTTGAGCATAAAAATAAGGTTTTCAGTAGCTATAACCAAACAGGACATCAATCTGCCAATGGCTAATTATATTATTTCAAATTAACTGATTGGGTGTTCCCTTAGTTTGTAGCATATTGTGTAAGATGCTATGTCAATTGACCTTTTTTATTTCAATAATGAGGTTTTATTCAAGAGCGGTCATTTTGAAGCTTCTCTAACCTGCAATTTAAGTAAAAGTGTAAATCCTAAGGAAAAGGAATAGTGGATTTGGTTCAAATGTAGAGGTCCTTACACTTGATATTTAACATCTGCCCCAAATAATTAAAGCTGAATATTTTAAATATTTTCTTTGATCAACTGAAAACAATACTTTGAAGTATGTCCTCAGGTTCTCGTTCTGAATATCAGGTGAAATTAGTTATATGTAATAATAGTGTGAAATCAGAACAAAGTAAGACATTGACTTGCACAATAAACCTTACAGCTTTTTATATGTAGAAAACCATTTTACAAGCTCTGTGTCCCATTTTGGCTGTAGTTATTTGACATTATGAAACTACTCTTTGTTGTCCCATTATTGCATATTAAGTATTTCTTTAAATTGTCCATTTCCCCAAATCTAATGAAGTCTCAGGCTAGTGAAGCATATTCATCTCCATTTTTCAGGTAAATTTCTTGTGACTTATGATACAAGGTTATGTTGCAAAATTCTATCCCTAGTTGAGGTATTCGAGAGTTCTGAAATAATTCTACTTCTTGGAATTATTTTAGTGTTTATTTATCATGCCCTTAGTATTAAGATAGCCATAAAAATTGCAAAATAAAATCCCCAAGATTTAGGAATTTTGGTTTAATGAAAGTCTCTACATCTCACAAACACATTCAGATGCATTCTGAAAAGGTTTTATTTGGCTTTGAATGAAGAAGTGGTTTTCATCAATAAAATTTTTACAGTCTTCAGTACTTTAGTGTGTATGTATTGTCTATGACAGATTTTTTCTTCATGGCAACTGTAAGTGGCTGTGTGTGTTAACCACTCTTCTCTTTTCTTCCAGCTTCAAGGAACTTATCACTGTAGAAGAAAAATCACTAATAACTTTTAAAGGTCATCCTTTAACTTTTATATCAAAAGCCACTAATTAAAGTTTGTTCTTTAAAAGCTCAAACTTTTGCATGTCTGGGGACATATGTTCTTTACATTCCTGGCCATTGTCAAGAAATTGCATGAACAAATTCACACACTAATTTAATGTGGATTATGGCAGTAGGTTGTTCACTTAGCATTATCAAATGACCAAATGGTGGGGGAAGCTTTGTTACAAAATAGAACATCACCTGACAAGCTGAGAGAAATTGTAGTCATCCCAAAGAGCTCTATATTTAACTATAGTTCTGTGTAGAGTAGTTGAAAATGTATATTCTTTGTTTATGAGCAGACTTAAGGTTTCTTTCAGAATCAAACAGGAACTTTAAAGGTTGATAAATGATGTACTGTGACAACTTGTGCTTTGTCCTAGCACAAACCCCTCATTTTAAGGATAATTGACACTAGAACTTGGATGCATATGTGGGAAGATTTTAAAAAAAAAAACTTTGACAATGTCTCAGCCACTTGGTGGCCTGGTATATGTGTTGCTTTTGTTTTTGTATTGTTTTGTTTTCAGAAGCATTTAAGCAGAAGATAACACACTGCTGAGTATACCAGTGATAAAATAATGAAAGTCTACTCAGAACGTAGGTAAAGTATTTACTCTATTGGTTAATGTAATCAGACAGCTGTGTAAATGGATCAATTATTCACATGATGATTGCCCTGTGATTTGTATCTCCTAATCTTACGTTAATGAAATCTTCCAGTCATCAAATATTTTAGTACCTACTGTGTGTAATGACCTAGCCTTCTTGCTTTTATAATGGCAGGATGTGATGTGTCCCATTTAAATACAATGTAATTCATATATAAGTGGGATGCAACCACTGACTGTTGGAGAAGAATTGGGGAGGAAGGGAAGGTGTTTATATTAACTTAACAAAAGCAAGCTATTCATACTGTAACTTTATAAGTAAAAAATGCCAGGACAGAATCAAACTAAATCTGTCTTAAGATTGAATTGGTAGTATACATTTGACAATTGACTTTAAAGAAAACTCTTCAAGTTACAGTAGTTGAGAATCATAAAAGTACATGAAATCATCATAAGTATGTGATAATTAATAAAGGTGTCTTCTATGATTCAACTCCAAAATTCCCTAAAAATCAAGGAGTTTTTTTCAATGATTCAGCTAAATAAAATTTTGTGGTAGAAACATAGTTCTAGACAAAATGGAAGCTAAGTAATTATAACTCGGAAGTAATTGCTTCATTAAGACAAGTTTTCTTTAGAAAATCTTTTTAATCAGTGATTCAAACTCAAAAGAATTACTGCAGGCTATGTTTGCTATCCATTACCAAACAAATGATAACCCAGTATAGTGGTAAAAGTGATAAATTTGGAATCTAGGTCCTGGGTTCACATTCCTTATTTTCTACTGATTTATCTGTTAGAATTTATGCAAATCATTTATCTAAATCTTTTCCCTTAACTGTAGAAATAAGAGTTTTGGGCTAAATGATTTCTGGGGTCTTTTCCAAATCTTGATCTATGATCCTAAAAAAACGGAATTTTAAATCTGAGTCAGTTTTTTTCATTTTGCTACTGAGTAAATTTGGATCTAGAAAATGTGACTTGTTCAAGGTCAAACAGGACCTTACACAGGAATATGGTAGTGGTATAAAGCTCATGAGCTGAATGATATGTAAGCTACTTAAAAATGCTTTCAAATATTTCAGGATACACGGCTTTTCAGATGTTTCATTGGCTATTTCTGAAACATTTGAGTATCTCTGAAATTTGACATCAAAGCCTTTGAACAAAATTTCTGATGCTTACATCTGAAAGAAATGTTCTTTTTGTTAGTATATTGAGAAATTTAAAATTGTAAAACAGAAAAGAAGGCTTTTCTTGGTTAAAAGTTTTCTGGTTTTAGAAGTCTTTGAAGATTATTAAAATAGAAGGTAAAATGAGACTGCAAAGATGCAAATTTGTCAAAAGTCTTCAATTTGGGAAAAATAATTTAAAATCCTAAGAATAAATAGATCTTTTTCCTTGAGATCCTTTTAGGAAAGTGAGTGATTTCCTTACAGATCAGATTTGACACTGAAGTCCAATAATTAAGTTCAGTAATGCAATTAAAATTTAGTTTTTAGGATTTTAAATAGTTTCTCCCAAATTGATCCCAAAAGTACAAGATTTTTTCATGTTTAACCTACAACTTTTAAAGCATAGCAAAGCAAAACCTACAACTTAAAAGTATTACAAAAAACAAAATAAAGAATTCATACCATAATCTGAAGTAATTCTGGAAGAATGCCCTAGAGTCCAGAAAGCACATTAGCACCTAGAACTAGTTTAAAGGCAGAAACAATTTTTTTTTTCTTCTATTAAATGTTTATTTTCAAAACATGCAAAATTTTCAACATTTACCTTTGTAAAACCTTGGGCTCTAAATTTTTTTTCCCTTCTCCCATCCTCTCTCCCCCCATTCCTCCCCACCATAGCAGTAATCCAATATATGTTAAACATGTGCAGTTCTTCTATACATATTTCCACAATTATGCTGCACAAAAAAAAAAAAAAAACATCAAAAGGAAAAAATGAAAAAAGAAAACAAAGTGCAAGCAAACAACAAAGAGTGAAAATACTATGCTGTAATCCATATAGTCATCTGGATGCAGATGCGTCTCTTCATCACAATACATTGGAACTGGCCTCAATCACTTCATTGTTATAAAGAGCCACATCCTTCAGAATTTATCATTGCATAGTCTTGCTGTTGCTGTGTACAATGATCCCCTGGTTCTTCTCACTTCAATTAACATCAGTTCACCTAAGTGTCTCCAGGCATCTGAAATCATCCTGCTGATCAAGACAAATTTATTGAGCAGGAGAAATGATACAGCCAGATCATAGTTTAAGAAGCTGCAGAGAGAATAGAATGAAAAATGCTTAAGGTATCAGGTCACACTGCAACTTTTTTTTAAAGTTGGAGGTGATTTAGATCCTGAACTAAGCTGGTGTCTGAGAGTGCAGAGAAGGGACCAGATGCAAGAGAGGAGGGGGGTACACACTGAAATTTAGCAATGTATTTCTTTGTGAGATGAGTGGTAACAAGGTATCATTGGAAAACAGATGGGAGACTACAAGAATGATGGTACCTCTACAGAAGCAGGGAAATTTTGAGCAAGTCTGGTTTGGGGTAGAGGAATAAGTTGGTGTTTTAATGTTTCACCTTTGGACATTTTGTAGGAAATGTTCAATGTGTACTGATTTTGCTCTAATGCTCAGATGAGACCAGCACTAAAGTATGTGGATCTATGAGTCATCTATATAGAGATGATGAACCTACAAGAATTAGTAGAAGAGATGAAAAGATGCCCCAAGACAGAGTCTAGAGGGCATCATTTGAATGATCAACCCAGAAAGGACGCTGAGAGGAAAACCAGGAGAGAATAGTGAGAAAACTGGGAGCCAAGAGTGTCCAATTAGGAGAGATTGGTCTTTAAAAAGATCATTGTTTCCTTGACACAGGATCCTTTTTAAAGGAAGTTATTTTGTTTCTCATGTTAAACTTACTATTTAAACTGCAGACCTGGCAGCCTGCATTTTATGCTAGAACAGAAAGTTTGAAGGATTAGGAAATATGACTAAAATGAAGTAAATTCCCCAACCTGTTTAAATTCTTAATTCTATACCTTGCTTTTCATGATTGGAATAGGTTGAGAGATGCTTGGAAGCTTGATATTCGTCTGGCCAAATGGAGTTCTTGAAAAAGTTCACTCCTATATTAAAGAACATTGTAGAAACTAAAATTACTCAATATTCCAAGCTTGGAAGATCCCATGAATTAAAAAAGTGTGCTATGCCTTATCTAGCCCCCCACATTTCTTCCCTACTCTTTAGTCCCAAACTTAGAAACAAAACAAACCCACCTATGCCAAGAGCATTTCACTTGAAACTTTGGAGCAGATTAGATGAGCAGAATGAATGGTCTGCCCCACTTACTAACTCCCCATTTGTTTCTATATTGGGGAAGCTACTTGCTCAGGTGGGGAAGGTATAGACCTTGAGAGTGTCTTGGAATATCTAAAGGATGCATGTCAGGTGAGCATTTTAAACTTAATAATCTTTTATAAAGAAAATGTTCATTCCCTTATCCAGTCCAGCTGATCCCCTTGTTCTCTTGCCCCTTTCTTTTCAGTGCCATTCTGAATCAAAGAGCTGTTTGGAGAGAAACTTTGCTGAGACTACCTCCTTCCCTACCCCTGTTCACCTCCTTACACTCATCTTTCCCACTCCCTTTTCATTATCAGACTGGATGGAAATAAGATGCTGCCAGCTAAGACTTTAATTGTTCTTCAAAACCAACAGGTACTTACTTGGAAGCAAAGGAAAAAGTCCCACCAGTGGTTGCTGTTCAGTCACTAAGATCTTTATTTATTTATTTATTTTATTTTTCCATCTTTCCATTGTTACCAATGATCACTCAAAGATTCTTCTGGAAGCACCATCATTATGGCCCCTAAGGAAAACCTAAAGTTCAATTCAGACTTGTGTCAAACTTGATGAAAGTACTCTTAAAAAATACACTTGTCAAACATTATTAGATTGGTGAATTTGAAAAGAATTGTGTAGCCACCTTAGAATTAATTAGAAAATAAATTTGTACATGAGATATATCTGACCAAGAGGAATTTGGTGATGTGAAAGATAAAGCATTTGAAATAACAATTTCAGGGATGTATCTCAATGGCAGAGATTTTGTATGAGAATATAGAAAATATTCCTATAGTTTATGAAAACAATGGATATTAAGGACATAAAAGTCAAGATGAAATCTAATGGTTTTCCATAGGAAGAATAATCTATAGAATTAAAACATTTTGACTATAAGTAGCTACTCCTTTTAAGAAGACCGACCTTTGGCTTGCTAGAAAATTTATTGGACCCCCTAATTTGGAGTTTGTTGCCATTCTTACTCATGCATTTCCAGAAGTTGTCTTGGACTCAACACTGGCAGTACAGTCTGATCTGGATTTGTAGATTGCTTAGACAACTGTGAATCCTGATGAAAGATGAAGGATCTATAAGGGAGTGAAGCTGGAACCCAGTGTCAGACATCTAGTGCTATAGGCAAATGCATTGTAATAGTAGTAGTGTCATTTGTTTGCCACTTTACTATGTAATTGAGCAGAACATGCTTAATTGGGGAATGCTGAAGTAGATGAAAGGTTTTGGAGTAAATTTGTCAGCTTAAAAATATATAATTCATCTATTGCACCTCTGTATTTACTTTGGACTCCAGTTATGTTCCCTTCGAGTTTGAGATTGCTATAGTTTCCTAACAGTATTAAGTGATGATTCTAGTTTGTTGCTGTTCTCATTTCTTTTTCATTTAGATCATAATAAGATTGTATTTCAGATATGAGGGGAGAGATATTAAGAGAACAGTTCTGTTGAATGGTGAGGTTAAAAGCCAAATTGCAGAGTTGAATGAATAAAGGAGAAGGGGCAAGGCAACGATTGTAAACATATTTCATGCAGTTTGGCTGAGGTAGGGGAGAAATATCTAGGATAATTTGAGAGAGGTAACAAGTTGTCTTTTAAAAGAGTGTCTATATTTGAAAAAAGCAGTAGAAAAGGAACCCATAGATAGAGGATGAACAACTGAGAGGAGAGAGAGGAATGAATCCTAAAAGCCAGTTTGCTGAGGAAGATGAGAAGTCATTAAATCAAAGGATTAAGTAAAGAATTTCAATGATAAAATTTATTTAAAATTTAGTAGTTTTTATTAGGACTTGGAGCCAAAGGGTTTGTTTGTTTTTTGTTTTTGTTTTTTTTTTGTTGTTTTTTGCTTTTCCACCTTTATATACAAAGATTATTTTAAAATGTTAATTTCTTAATACATGAATTTTTTTTTTTGAGTTCCTTTCTCAAAAGACTGGGAAATTTTGCTTAGAAAAGAAACTAGAAGAAGATAGGTATTTGGAAGTAGGATTTCAAATCTTTAAATTTATAATGAAAAATATGCATCTTAAATGATGCAGATATGGCAACTCTACATCTTAGTAGGCTCCAGGTAGTCAGGTGGTCCAATCTGATGATGAGCATCTAGTTAGGTTGATCCTCAGGGGATGGACATTCATTTCTTCACCCAACTAGAAGCTGTCTTTCTAGATTAGAGGAGGACCTATCAAATTTTGCACTCTACTGGGATAAGCTATTGAGAACTCAAAATATCTATGCTGTCATAACACATTAGAGTAAGACTATGGAGGCAATAGGATGGAAAAGGATTTTTTTTTTCCCATTATATATTTTTTCTAATTACAACCTTCAGAGGGCAGTAGAGAAACATCACAGAACAATGTAAGATTTAATACTTTTGTGTGATTTTAATTTGCAAACATTTAGAACTAAGTTGATTCTTAAAAGATTTTTCCGTGTTCAAAAAAATAGAAACATTTCCAAGTACAGTCCTCTATAATCGAGAGTCAAAAGTATCTTTCTTATGTCTATACATTGCTATTTTGAAAAACTTAATGTTGGCAAAATACTAACACTAATAATTATTCTGAATTAGTACAATCCTACTGAATTTGAAGACTCCTGAGAATAAAACTTTCTATTAAGTATCTGACATTAATGAGATAGTCTGGAAAGCTTATGGAAGACTGAAAGGGAATATAACGTACTATAATAAAATTGGAGTGCATTCCATGACCTGAAGCAGACTTCTTAATTTCCTTTGGTCCAGGGCAAATGAAATTAAAAGAAAACGGCTTTAAGTTTAAGTAAATGCATTGAAGAGGCAGCATGGTGTAGTGAAGTAAATACTGGACTAAACAAAACTTGGATTTTGTTCTAGTCCTGTTCTGTCCACCAATTTGCTATGTGACCTTTACATTACCATTGAACTCATCATTTGACCTCATATGGCTTAATTAGCTTTATTTGTAAAATAAAAGTCTCTGAGATAATTTTCATACCTCTCCTTTCCCAAGTCAATAATAATACTCTCCCAAATCTTTATTTTTTAAATTTTTTTATTAAAGTTTTGTTTGCAAAACATATGTATGGGTAATATTTCAACATTGACTCTTGCAAAGCTTTCTGTTACAAATTTTTCTCTTCTAGTCCCCACCCCTCCCCTAGATGGCAGGAAGTCTGAGTGTTAATTATGTTAAAATACTTGACAAATTGAATATGTGTATACATATTTTTACAGTTATCTATCTTGCTGTTCAAGAAAAGTCAGATCTACCAAAAAAAAAAAAAAATCTGAAAAGGGAAACCATAATGCAAGCAAACATCAGTAGAGAACATGAAAATGTTATGTTGTGGTCCACATTTCACATCGCTCTCTCTGGGTGTATATGGCTTTCTTTACTGAACAATTGGAACTGGTTTAAAACATTTCATTATTGAAGAGAGCCAAGTCCATCAGAATTGGTCATCATATAGTCTTGTTGTTGCCGTGTGTAATGATCTCCTGGTTCTGCTCGTTTCACTCAGCATCAGTTCATGCAAGTCTCTCCAGCCTCTCTGAAATCGTCCTGCTGGTCGTTTCTTACAGAACAATAATATTCCATAACATTCATATACCATAATTTATTCAGCCATTCTCCAATTGATGGGCATCCATTCGGTTTCCAGTTTCTAGCCACTATACAGTTTGAGCATAGTTCCAAATTGCTCTCCAGAATGATTGATCTGTTCACAGTTCCACCAACAATATAATGTATCAATGTCCTAGTTTTCCCACATCCCCTCCAACATTTATCATCATCTTAGCCAATCTGACAGATGTGTAGTGGTACCTCAGAGTTGTCTTAATTTGCATTTCTCTGATCAATAATGATTTGGAGCACCTTTTCATATGACTAGAAAGTTTAATTTCATCATCTGCAAATTGTTCATATCCTTTGACCATTTATCTCGTAATCCTTGGTTTGTATCTATATAGCTATTTCAGAATTGTTTATATATTGTACAATAGTTACACTAAATTAGAAGCTCCATTACTATAAAGGCCAAGTCCCATTTTAATGTCTTTCCTAATGTCTAGCATGGTCTCAGTATATAGCTAGTAATCAAAAATTTCAGCTCATTCCGAGTTCTTTTTGGGGTGAAGCAAAAAACATCCCTCTTCCACATGATAACTTGTAGAATTTTTGAAAACAGTGATTGTACTCTACTTATGTTACCTCTTCTCAAAGCTAAACTTCCCCAGAGATTTAACTGGTTCCCCTTAGATTTTGAACTTATCATACAACATATCAGCATCTTTCTTTAAAATTTAATACCCAGATTAGAATCTGACAGTGATGACAATCTGTAATTACAGAGGAAATGTAAACTTCTTTTTTCTGGACATTACAAATGCAACATAAGAATCTGAATGGGGAGATACATTTTTAAACGTCATTTAATGCTAGCCTGAAAAGAATCCCTGTTATACCTTACAAGTAGTTCAGCTTTTCTTGAATACCAATGTGGGATAATCTATCTCTTTAGGTGATCCATTCCACTTTTGGATAGTTCTAATTATTAGGAAGTTTTACCTTTCATCAGACCTCCTTGTATCTTCTATCTATTGTTTCTAATTCTTCCTACTGGGGTTAAGCACTATTCTAATTTTTCTTACAACTTATCAAATACTGGAAGATAGACATCAAGCCCCCCTTAAACTTTCACCAAACCAAACTGACAATTTCTGCAATTTTGGACAGATTTCTTAATAATAGGTATGAATTTGCTGACTTCCATAATTTTGCTTCCCTTTGTTAAAAAGGAAAAGTCTTTAAGGCAAAAATCAGGGCAAAGAGAATTAAAAAGAATGTAATTACATCAAGGTAGAAACAGCTTAACAGGCTGATTGCTGGGGATTCAAGATGGAGCCAACTTTTATTGATAACTTTCATAATTAGACAATTTAGATAGGTCGATGTCAGTAAAAGGGGATAGGCCATTGTACCTCAGCACCTCCCCAAATACAAGTAATTAATTCCTCCATGGTTTATAGCAGGAAATACAAAGGCTGCAGATTGAGAGTTACTTCCCTCAACAGAGCCTCTCCAAACACTGGTTTTCTTTTCTTTCTTTTTTTTTTTAAATAGACTCAATTTACTTGGTCTCTAAGAAAAAAATAGGAGTGATGGGAGCAATTTCCAAATTTAGGTCTGATGACAGGAAAACCTTACTAGCTATTCAAAAATGTAATCCCCAGCCTGGTGAGATGGTAGATTGCTTCTTACTACATTTTTTTTTAATTGCATTTTTTAATATCCATTTCCTTATGAATCATGTTGGGAAAGAAAAATCAGAACAAAGGAAAAAGCATAACAACAAAAAAGCAAGAAAGGGAGTGAGGGGAGTGAGCATATCATGTATTGATTTATATTCAATCTCTGTAGTCTCTATCTCTTAGGATGCATATGGTGTTTTTGATCCAAAGTTTATTGGGACTGTTGAATCACTGAACTGCTGAGAAGAACCAAATTGACATAGTTGCTCATTGCACAATCTTGCTGTTACTGTGTACAGTATAAACAAGATTCTACTTGTTTTGTTCAGCATCAGTTCTTTCAGATCTTACCAGGCCTTTCTAAAATCAGCTTATTTTTTATAGAATAATAATCCATTACTTTTATATGCCACGGCTTATTCAGCCATTCCCCAATTGATGGGCATCTACTTATTTTCCAATTCTTTGCTACTATAAAAAAAAAAGCTGCAAATATTTTTGCACATGTGGATCCTTTTCCCCTCTTTCATGATTTCCTTGGGATACAGACTCAGTAGCACTGCTGGATCAAAGGGTATGAACAGTTTTATAACCTTTGGGCATGGTTCCAAATTGCTCTCTAGAATGATTAGATCATTTCACAACTTCAACAATGTATTAGTGTCCCAGTTTTCCCATATTATCTCCAACATTTATCATTACCTTTTCCTGTCATTTTAGCCAATCTGAGAGGTGTGAAGTAGTAAGTACCTCAGAAGTATTTTAAGTTTGCATTTCTCTAATCAATAGTTATCTAGAACATTTTTTAAAAAATATTTTTATTTTCAAAATACATGGATAGTTTAACATTCACCCTTGCAAAAACCTCATCTTCCAAAATTTTTCCCTCCCTCCCACTCTCCCCCCCAGACAGCAAATAATCCAATATATTTTCCACAATTATGCTGCACAAGAAAATTCTGATCAAAAAAGGGGAAAAAATGAGGGAAAAAAAAAACCAAGCAAGCAAAACAAAAAAAGGTGGAAATCATCCTGCTGATAGTTTCTTATAGAGCAATAATATTCTGTTACATAAATATACCATAACTTATTCAGCCATTCTCCAACTGATAAGCATCCACTCAATTTCCACTTTCTTGCCACTGTGGAAAAGGGCTGCTACAAGTATTTTTTCACATGGGATTCTTTTCCCTTTTTAATCCCCAGAAAAGACACTCTTGGATCAAATGGTGTGGACGGTTCCAAGTTGTTCTCCAGAATGGTTGAATCAGTTCATAACTCCACCAACAATGTATCAATGTCCCATTTTTCCCATATTACCTCCAACGTTCATCATCTTTTCCTGTCATCTTAGTCAATCTGAGAGATATGTAATGATAACTTAGTTACCTTAATTTACGTTTCTTTGATCAATATTGATTTAGAGCAATTTTTCATATGACTCGGAAATGGTTTTAATTTCTTCATCTGAAAATTGTCCGTTCATATCCTCTGATCATTTATCAAATGGAGAATGGCTTGTAATCTTACAAATTTGAGTCAGTTATATTTTAGAAATGAGGCCTTTATCAGAACCCTTGGATATATAGATATACATATATATGTATATATATTTGTTTTCTGCTTCCCTTCTAATCTTGGCTTCATTGGTTTTGTTTGTAGAAAATGTTTTTAATTTAATATAATCAAAAATAACCATTTTACATTTTATAATGTACTTTAATTAGCCATAAATTCCTTCCTTCTCCACAGATCTGAGAAGTAGGCTATCCTTTGTTCTTCTAATTTGCTTATTAGTATCACTCTTTATGTCTAAATCATGAACCCATTTCAACCTTATCTTGCTCTAGGGTGTTAGGTCTTCCTCAGTGCCTAGTTTCTGTAGGTGGCAGTATTATTGCACTGTTGACTGGTAGAGTGGATGGAATGATGACAATGGCCTCAGTTTTCCCATCTGTAATCTATTAGAGATGTCTTCTTGGGGTGCTTCCTCCTGTAAATCTATAATCCTATACAAGTCTTTTTCACTTGAGCTGACATCTTACTACATCTACCCTGACTTGTATTTCTGCAGTTTTTTTTTAACCTAAATATGGTACTTTGAAATCTAAATAATAATTGTAAAAGTGCTTAGCATGGTACCTGGCACATAATAAGCACTATATAAATTCTTATTCCCTTCCCTATTCTGCATTAATTAATCTTTGTTAAACTTCAATTTATTTGAGCTGAATCATTCTAATTTTTCAAGATTTTCTTGGACTTTATCCAATAAATTTCTTTAAGTTTATTTAATAAGTTTAAATAAATAAGTTTATTTGCCTTTCCAGCTTCATGTTACCTGCAAATTATATTAAACATATTATATATCTTAATCATTCATGAACAGAACAAGACCAAGGACAATACCCTATTAAAATCTCTTTAATTTTATATCAATCGATTAATCAACTTTAACCATGTTTGTCTTCTTGTTCAGTCATGTCCCACTCTTGGTGACTCTATTGGGGTTTTTGTGGCAGAGATAACTAGAAGGTTTACCATTTCTTTCTGCAAATAATTTTACAAATGAGGAAACAGAGGCAAACAAGAGTAAGTGACTTATTTGCCCAGGGTCACATAGCTCCAAGTGTCTGAGGCCAGATTGGAACTGAAGATAATGAGTCCTCCTGACCCCAGGTCCATTGAGCCACTTACCTGCCCTTATGTGTCTTAACCAGTTATAAATAGACCTAACATCCTATCCACATTTCTCCATAATTTTATCCCTTTTTATGATTTTTTTCCCTCTTGGAGCTGTAAGCACAGTACTGTGTTTTCCTCAGTTGCTTTAGCCTAATCTTTAAAGTGTGGACCTACTTCCACAGGCTTTCTTCCTCTCACTCCCAAATTCCACTCTTGTTATCCCTCTTCCTTTGGAATTTTGCTTTTTAGTTCCTTTCTCTTTCCTGCTTTTTCCGATTATTTAATTCTCCTAGACTCCCTTTTTATCACTTCCCCTTCAACTAGCCTTGTTCATTAATTTTTTTCCTACTTTTTGCCCTCCTTTCAAGAATTTCTCTTATTCTCTTTATTATTCATCTCTCTGTCTATTCTAGACCCTCATTCTTTGATTCATGACCTCTACAGTTACCCAATCTCTTTTCTCTGTATTCCTCATGGACTCAAAACTTTGGAGGTATCCATTCGTGGTTCTTCTCTCTAGGCAGTTATTGAACCTGTCTTAGAGAGTTACCCCAGTATTCTCCTTGTGCCTCATTCCAAGAATGATACCAATTCAAGCAAATAACAGAAAAGAGACTTCCTCATAGTAGGATTCCATCCACACCCTCATATCACTGATTATTCAGTCCATCACCAATCTATATCCTTTCCCTGTTTACCTTCTTTCCCCCAATTTCAAAATCTCCCTGGTGCTAGTTGCCTCAGGAGTTCCAACTTTATCTCCAAGGTAGAATGTCTTTTCCAGTAGCCAATCCCTCAGACCACATCCAGTATAAGTTTCTCATCTCCTTTCAGAGAACACCTCTCCACCCATAGGAGAATTCATGAGTGAAGCCCTCTCTCACTATCAAAGGCTTCCTTCTTTCTCCCTTACCCACACTGCAAGCTTTTTCTGAGATCACATGAGTCACCTTTCCTTCATTGCTACCTCTTAATTTAACCCTGGAACAACACAAACTCTCCCTCTATTTTTCATGTGACCTTCCATTTTGAAATATAGTTCCACAAAGCCACCTATTTACTAATAGCAGGGTCTTGCCAGATCCCTCCACAATGCTTCATACCTTCTTCATTTTTATCTCTATCTTGCCTTCACCCATCTCCTTATGCTGCATTTGTGTACCCTTCCTATATTTCTATTGTCTGGGATTGTTTGAAAAGCAAATAATCTCTTCAGGTATGATATTCTTTCTAAGAATGTTTCAAATGCCTCTTTGTTATTGAACATCCATAATTTTTCATTGCTTTTAGGAACACATTATTCCACTCCTTCCAGCATTTTTTTTAATGGGTACAAAATGATCTCCTGTTTTTCAAATTTACAAATTTGGACTCTTACTATGAATCACTTGCAGAATGTACTTCTGAGTTGAAGTTTTGAATTTAACCATTTGTGTCCTGAAGCCTTGCAACCTTGAGTTGGGATACACATGTGCAAAAAAATGTTTGTAGGAGCTCTTTTTGCAATTAATGCCCATCAGTTGGGGAAGGGCTAAATAAGTGATGGTATATAAATGTAATGGTATGTTATTGTTCTAAAAGAACAGAAAAGATAAACAGACTGGTTTCAAAAAAGCTTGAAATTACTTACATGAACTGATTCTGAGTGAAGTGGGCAGAACCAAAAAAAAAAACATTGTATACATTAACAAGAAGATTATGTGATGATCAACTGTGATGGACTTAGCTATTCTCACCAATGCAGTGATTCAAAACACTTTTATTGGACTTGAGCTAGAAAATGCCCATCTGTTTCCAGAGAGAGAACTATGGGGACTGAGTATGAATCAAAGCATAGTATTTTTACCTTTTTAAAATTTTTTTCTTATGTTTTTCTTCTTTTTGTTCTGATTTTTCTTGCCCCAACGTGACAAACATAGAAATATGTTTAAAAGGATTGCACATATTTAATCTATCTCAGATTCCTTGCTGTTTTGGGAAGGAGAGGAGGAAAGGAAGGGAAGGAGTAAAATTTGTAAAATAGTCTTACAAAAATGAGTGTTGAAAATTATCTTTACATGTATTTGGAAAAATAAAATATTATTGAGGGGAAACAAATTCTGGGAAGTCTTCTATATTATTTCTTGCATCATGATATTCAGATTTCTTGGCCAATGTTCTGAAATCCTTAGATTGTCTCTGTGAATATTATCTTTGAGATCAGGATGTTTTGTTTAATGAGCATATTTTCTTTTAATGTTACTATTTTTTGCTTCCTTTTTTATAGATTATCCTTCTCTTCTGTATATCTGTATTCCCAAACCATTGTTTACTTTTTTATTTCATTGGTAAGACTTGCTATCACAGATATAAGTTTTTCTGGGTTGTTTTTTGTTTTTTGTTTTTTTGTTTTTTTGTTTTTTTTTTTTTGCTGAGGCTGTTGGGGTTAAGTGACTTGCCCAGGGTCACACAGCTAGAGAAATGGTGTCTGAGACCAGATTTGAGCCCAGGTCCTCCTGACTTCAGGGCTGGTGCTCTATCCACAAGTTTTTCTGTTTTTGCCATTATTTTTAATGTGTAGGTCATAAATTCAATTCTCATAATTCTTGTTTCTCTTTTAAACTACTGTAGAATAGCATGTTTTGGTTCATTTTTCTCTCATATTCCACAGAGTCCACTGTGTTATGTTTTGCAGCATTTATTCATTTGAGGCCATTAGATCCAACGCTTTCATTCTATAACTAAGATAATAGGAAAACCCAGTAGGAAATGACAGCTGTCAGCCTCTTTTTTAGAAGAGGTGGAGGTGTGGAGTAAGTATATTCTAGACTTGGGGCAAAAAGTGTAGTGTTTCTGATGTCAGATCAAGCAAAAGCAAAAATAGATCTAATTAAAAGAGATAAGGAAGGAAACTACATCTTGCTAAAGATACGATAGATGATAAAGTAATATCAGTACTAAACATGTATGCACCAAATAGTATAGCATCCAAATTTCTAGAGAAGTTAAATGAATTACAAGAAGAAATAAACAGCAAAACTATATTAGTGCAGGATCTCAACCTCCCTCTATCAGAACTAGATAAATCTAATCACAAGAAAGAGATTAAGTAGATGAATAGAATTTTAGAAAAATTAGGTATCTTTGGAGAAATTTGAATGGGAATAGAAAGGAATATGCCTTTTTTTCTCAGCAGTACATGGCATCTACACAAAATTGACCATGTATTAGGGCATAAGAAACTCACAAGTGCAAAAAGGAAAAATAATAAGTGTATCCTTTTCAGGTCATCATGCAATAAAAATTATATGTAATAAAGAGTCATGGAAAAATAGACCAAAAAGTAATTGGAAACTAAATTTAATCCTAAAGAATGAGTGGGTCAAAACACATCACAGGAACAATTCATAATTTCATTATGACAATAATGAGAGTAAAGAGACTGACAATAATGAGACAATATACCAAAACTTATGTGATGTGGCCAAAGCAGTTCTTATGGGAAATTTTATATATCTAGATGCTTACATAAATTAACTTGGGGCACAGCCCATACAAAGGCATGGAATATTTATTGAGCACCTGCTATACTACAAAATACTGAGAACATAAATAAGGAAAAAAAGTTCCTGACTCCAAGGTGTTTATAATCTAAAGGGAAAGACAACACACAAAAGGAAGCTAAAAAGGGGAGATTTTCTGGAGGCATAATGGAAAAATCAGTGTCCAAACAAAGCAGAAGCTGCTGATTTGCAAAGTTCATGAAAAGTTCAAAGCTCTCTAATAACAAGGCTTTTTGGAAAAACTTAATACTCCACCCTCACCCCCCCACCTCTAGTTCTCTAATCTTAAGGGAGAGACCATTAAAGAGTTAAGGTATTGATAATCAAAAAGTTATATATATTTCCTGAGGCCCTACCCTGTGGAGGTCTTGGGAAATTCCATTTTATGGAGGATTTTATCACATTCACATTCACAGTTAAGATAACTAATTCTATATTTCTCGCCATCTTATTTACCCTAGGTTATGTTTTTCTCTTTCCTATCCCCCTTCCTTCCTGCTTAGTATTTGCCTTTGATGACCACCTCCCTCAAACAGTCCTCCCCCTAATTCTTCTATTTTCTCTTCTATTAGTTTTTCCCTGTTTCCCTACCACTTCCCTATAAGGTAGGGCAAGTTTCTCTGTGAAACCAAATATGTCTGATATTCTCTCTTAGAGCCAAATCTGATGAAAGTAAGATTCACACAATGTTCATCCTCCTCCCTTCTTTCCCTCAATTATAATAGATTTTCTTTACCTCTTCATGAGATGTAATTTCCTTTATTTTACCTCCTTTTTCCTCTTCCTCCAGTATGATCCCCTCTCCACTTCTACTTTCTTTTTCATGTTATCATAATAAAACCAAATTATACCTGCATTCTCTTAAGTATATCCATAATAGAAATACAGTTCTCAAGAATTTTCCTTTTTATGTTTTTATGCTTCTCTTTGAGTTCTGTATTTGGAAATCTAAATTTCTTGACTGGTTCTGGTCTTTTCATTAGAAATAGGTGAAATGCACCTATATCATTGATTGTCCATCTTCATCTTCTTCCCAGAAATGCTCATTTTAGCTGGATAACAGATTCCAAGCCCTTCAGTCCTTTAAACTAGGTAATTGTGGTTTCTTGGTATTTAA
>JAJPUD010000189.1:315080-391241 GCA_023553655.1 Myrmecobius fasciatus | reverse complement strand
AGTTCTGAAATTTAGCCACCATATTCCTTGGAAATTTAATTTTGGGGTTTCTTGAGGTGATCAGTGGATTTTTTTTTTTTTTGTCTTTTTGCTGAGGCAATTGAGGTTAGGTGACTTGCTAGGGAATGTTAAGTGTCTGAGAGCAGATTTGAACTCAGGTCCTCTTGACTTCAGGTCTGGTGCTCTATCCACTATTCCACCTAGCTGCCCCAAGATCAGTGTATTCTTTCAATGGCTATTTTACCTTCTGATTCTAAAATATCAGGGTAATTTTCTTTTATGATTTTCTGTAAGATAATGTCTAGGTTCTTTTATTCATCATGGCTTTCAGGAAGCCCAATAATACTTAGATTGACTCCTAGATCTTTTTTCCAGGTCAGTTGTTTTTCCTACAAGATATTTCATATTTTCTTCAATCTTTTCATTTTTTTTGTTATTGTTTGATTCTTGAAGTCTTATTGAGTTATTCACTTCCACTTGTTCAATTCTAATTTTTAGTGTTTTCTTCAGTTACCTTTTTCAGCTGCTTTTGCAATTGACCAATTAAATTTTTTTGTTCATTGCATTATTTTTCCATTTTTTTCATTCCTTCTTGCAATGATCTCATTTCATTCTTCCCCATCAGAACTACTGATGGAAAATGGAGTTAACCTGCAAAGGAGGCAGTAGATAGAATTTATGGGGAACTATTAATAAACTGATTTGACTAAGAGATATGGTGAATAGTAACTATATGAAATAAGCCCGAAAAGATGGGCAGGAACCAGATAACATAGGGTTTTCCATGATAATATGAGAATTTTATAATCACATTTCAGGCAAGAGAGAGCTATTTATGATTTTTGAGTAAGGGAGTGATGTGGGTCAGACCTATCTTATAGAAATATCACTTTGACAGCTGTATGGAGAATAGACAAAAGAAGGAAAAGACTGGAAGCAGGGAAGTCAGTTAGGAAACTATTGACTTTTAGAGGTGATATAGATCTGAACTAGAATGATAGCTCTGTGAGTAGAGAGAAAAAATGAATGAAAGCTGTGACAGCAGAATTTACTCATGGAAAAGAATAAGTCAAAAAATAGTTCTGAGATTCTGAATCTGACTGGAGAGATGCTGGTACCATATCATAATGAAAAGAGTACTGGACATAAATTTATGAGAGATATACCTTGTTAAACTTATTTATCATATTAGCTGTGTGACTATAACCAAGTTCTTTAACTTCTCTGAACCTGTTTTCCTAAGGAACTTAAGCACAATATCTGTGATATCCCATTTCACTGAAGATCAAATAAGATGTAAAGCATGACATCAATGAATTATTATTTTCACATCTGCCCCGACTTAGTCTTGGACTCCTCTCCTGGTTCATAGATTAGGGAAGAGCAGAAAGATGGATAGGTTAGAAGGAATCGGCCATGGGACCTCCCCCTGGCCTATACATGACCTAGATAGTATCCCAGCCAGATGTGTTCAGCTCTCTCTTAGTCTCTTCCAGAAAATAATTTGAAACAGTTTAATAAACCCTTTAAATTAAGACTGGGAATGAAAAGCCTAAGTAATAGCATTCCTTTTTTTCTTCTTTCCTTGAAAGCTTTGGGGGGGTAGGGGTGGGGGTGGGGGTAAGAAGAGGAGAGGGAAAGGAAAGGGAATATAACTATCACCTAAATCTAAAACAAAGTCATAAATCCCTGGGAAGAAGTTTGGACTAGTGAATCTCTGAGGTCCTTAATAATTCTGATTCTGATTTTTATGAACTTGAAGAGACTTTGAATATTACAATTTTTAGATTTTTGTCATTCTGTTTTAGAAATTCCTACATCTGTCATTGGGTGGAGTTCTATTAAAGGCTAAATGGAAAAGATGAAGAAATGACTTGCTTATTGTATTATTGTTAGTTGTGAATACAAAAGGGAGTTGAAAGAATCCATCTGCTCCAGCACATGCCATCTTTTCCAAATGTTTTCTTTTATAATGTGAGACAAAGTAAAACAGTTTTACAAAGAATGACAGAGCCAGTGACCCTAAACACCAGACCAAATTTGTCAGTGTTACTGTCCTAGCTTTTCAACTGCAAGACTTGTTTGCCACACATTCAGCTTTATCTATTTGCCACTATTAAGTAACTAAATATAAAATATATAAATATAGTTATAGATAGTAGCTATAAAAATGAAAAATGATACAAATTTATGGCATACAAATAAATATAATACAGTAGAGGGGAAAAGAGTAAAAGGGGACAAAGGAGAGGTCTAGAAATTAAATTTTAGGAAAATTTGATGAGGCAGAGTACATTTTCAACTGAGGTATAGAAAATTTCACAGGAGGTAGCTTCAGGGTAGAGATGAGAAAGCATGCATTCCTAGCATAAAAGATGGTCTTTGCAAATGCTGGGTTTAGAAATCTGATTTGCCTGGAACATAGGGTGTATGAAGGGTATGGCAGAAGGCTGAAGGAGGCAGGTTAAAATAAAATCATAGAGGGCTTTAAATGACAGGCTAAAGTGTTGTGGTTTATTAAAGATTTCTGAGTCATGGGAATATCATGATCAGACCTTTGATTTAGGGAGATTTTTAAAACATTGTTTTAATTTTATTTTTTCTAAATTACATGTGAACAAAATTTTTTCACATTCCTTTTTAAAAATTAATTTTTGTTTTCCCCAGTTACATGTAAAAACAACAGTACATTCATTTTTTTTAACATATTTCCTCATGAGGGAAAGGGACCCACATGTGCAAGAATGTTTGTGGCGGCCCTTTTTGTGGTGGCTAGAAACTGGAAACTGAAGGGATGCCCATCAATTGGAGAGTGGCTGAATAAATTATGGTATATGAATGTTATGGAATATTATTGCTCTGTAAGAAATGACCAGCAGGACGATTTCAGAGAGGCCTGGAGAGACTTGCATGAACTGATGCTGAGTGAAACGAGCAGAACCAGGAGATCATCATACACAGCAACAACAGTATTACATGATGATCAATTCTGATGGACATGGCTCTCTGCAACGAAGAATTGTCTCAAACCAGTTCCAGTTGTTCACTGAAGAAAACCATATACACCCAGAGAGTGGGAAATGAAATATGGACTACAACATAACATTTTCATGATCTCTACTGACATTTGTTTGCATTGTGTTGCCTTTCTCTGATTCTTTTTTTTTTTTCTTGTAGATAAGATTTTTCTTGCATAACTTCTCAAGCATTTCAACATTATTAGCATGTAGTGGACTTCCTGCCATCTAGGGGAGGGGAGGGGACTGGGGGTAAAATTTGTAATGGAAAGCTTTGTAAAGATCAATGTTGGGGAACTACCCATACATATGTTATACAAATAAAAAGCTTTAACAAAAAAAAAAAAAAAAAAAAAAAAAAAACATTTCCTCATGAGTCATGTTGGGAGAGAAAAGTCAGAACAAAAGGGAAAAATCATGAAAGAAAAAAAAAATAAGAAAAAGGGGCTGGAGGGAAGGGGGGAGTGAACATAGCATATGTTGATTTACATTCATTCTCCATAATTCTCTCTTGGGACGCAGATGGTGTTTTCCATTCAAAGGTTATTGGGATTGCCTTGGAACTGCTGAGAAGAACCAAGTTTGTCATAGTTGATCATTGCATAATCTTGCTGTTACTGTGTACAATGTATTCCTGGTTCTACTTGGTTAGCTCAGCATCAATTTGTGGAAATCTTTCCAGGCCTTTCTGAAATCAACTTGTTCATCATTTTTTAATAGAATAATAATATTCCATTATCTTCGTATACCACAACTTGTTCAGCCATTCCCCAATTAATGGTTATCTACTCATTTTCCAATTTTTTGCCACCAAAAAAGAGCTGCTATAAACATTTTTGCACATAAGTTCTTTTTCCTCCTTTGTTTCACATTCTTTTAAAAAAATTTTTGAATTCCATTATTCTGTAAGAAATGACCAGCAGGACGATTTTAGAGAGGCCTGGAGAGACTTGCATGAACTGATGCTGAGTGAAACGAGCAGAACCAGGAGATCATTATACACAGCAACAACAAGACTATATGATGATCAATTCTGATGGACATGGTCCCTTCAACAATGAAATGTTTCAAACCACTTCCAATTGTTCAGTGAAGAAAGCCATATACACCCAGAGAGAGGGATGTGAAATGTGGACCACAACATAACATTCTCATACTCTTGATTGATGTATGCTTACATTGTGTTTCCTTTATCTGATATGTCTTTTGTGTAGATATGATTTTTCTTGCACAACAATGATAAGTTTGGAAATATGTATACATATATTCGATTTGCCAAGTATTTTAACATAATTAACATGTAGTGGATATCCTGCCATCCAGGGGAGGGGGAGGAGTTGGGGGGAAAAATTTGTAACAGAAAGCTATGTAAGGGTTAATGTTGAATTACCCACACATATGTTATGCAAATAAAATTTTTTAAAAAATTGAATTCCATATTTTATTCTCTACCTTTCTGCCCTCCCTCTCCTTGAAAAGGCAAATTGATATAGATTATACACGTGCAGTCATGTAAAATATTTCCTATTAACCATGTCGCAAAAGAAAATGCAAATGAAAAAACCCCACAAGAATAGTAGAGAAAGTTTTTAAAAGTACACTTAAATCTGCATTCATACTCCATTAATTCTTTCTCTGGAGGTGTATAACATTTTTCATGTTATCCTTCAGAATTGTATTAGATCATTTTATTACTACAATGGCTAAGTCATTCAACATTGATCATTGTTCAACATTGCTGTTACTGTGTTCAACATTCTCCTGGTTGTTCTCATTTCACTTTTTTTCTGAAATCTTGCTTACCATTTCTTATAACACAATAGTAGTTTGTCACATTCAATTTGTTCTGTCTTTCCCCAACTGATGGAGGGCCTCTCAACTCCTAATTTTTTTTTTTTATATATATAATTATATATATATATATATATATATATAAAGGTTCTTTACCTTTTAAAAATCTCTTTGAAGTACAGACCTAGTATTGGTAACTGGGTGAAATATTATGCACAGTTTTATAACATTTTATATATATTTTGGGAATAGTTCTAAAATACTCTCTAGAATGGTTGTATTAGTTCACAACTCCACCAACAATGCACTAGCATTAGGGAGATTATTTTCAAGTTTTTTATTTATTTGAAAGTGTAAATCAATAACATCAATAGTAACTGGCAAGATAAGATCATCATCATCAAGATCCTAAAATGAAGCCAGACAGTCAATCCTCTCCCAGCTCTCTTAAACACAAAACAAACAAACTGATAGCAAAGTTACTGGGGGGGGGGGAATTACTTGATGTGTACATATGTATGCATATTACATATCACATATGTAGTAAGTATATGTGTATACATGAAGGAAAGGGCCCCACATGTGCAAGAATGTTTGTGGCAGCCCTTTTTGTAGTGGCTAGAAACTGGAAACTGAATGGATGCCCATCAGTTGGAGAATGGCTGAATAAATTATGGTATATGAATATTATGGAATATTATTGTTCTGTAAGAAACGACCAGGAGGATGATTTCAGAGAGGCCTGGAGAGACTTGCATGAACTGATGCTGAGTGAAACGAGCAGAACCAGGAGATCATTACACACGGCAACAACAAGACTATATGATGATCAATTCTGATGGACATGGCTCTCTTCAACAATGAAATGTTTCAAACCAGTTCCAATTGTTCAGTGAAGAGAGCCATATACACCCAGAGAGAGGGATGTGAAATGTGGACCACAACATAGCATTTTCACACTCTCTATTGATGTTTGCTTGCATGTTTCCCTTCTCAGATTTTTTTTTCTTGTAGATCCGACTTTTCTTGCACAGCAAGATAACTGTAAAAATATGGATACACTTTCAATTTGTCAAATATTTTAACATAATTAGCATGAAGTAGACTTCCAGCCATCTGGGGGGGGAGCTTGGGGTAGGGGGGAAAAATTTGTAACAGAAAGCTTTGCAAGGGTCAGTGTTGAAAAATTACCCATGCATATGTTTTGCAAATAAAAAGCTTTAATGAAAATTAGCTGTGAGGTGAAGAACAACAATAGAAAAGCAGAAAACTTGGTTGAAGGCAGTTCAAGGTGGAGTGAGGCCTTTAGAACAAAGGTAATATGGTACAATTAATAAAAAGCAAAAGCTTTTCCCACAAACCAAAATATATCTATGGGAAGAAATTGTGGAAAGAACTTTTTTCCCACATTCTTTATGCACATAAAATATTTGATTTAGGGAATGGCATTCACGATACCCATTATGTATATATGAAATGTATTTATTATATTCTTCCTTTTTACAAATATTTTATTAATAAAATAATGAAAAGAGAAGATTATATAGGTCCTTGTAAAACTTGAGCCCTGCCAACTATGGAAAACTAGGGCATAATGTCTCTCCAAGGTGTTTTAATGTTGGTTACATTTACTTTCAGAACACAGTATTAAGCGTGGTAGGCATCTCTTTCGGTGTTCTTACCAAGTTATCAGAGGTTTAGAGGTACAGTGGCCTACTGAGAAAAATCAAGTGAAGAAAAACACACCAGGTAGGATTGGAAAATGAATTTTTCTTTATAGCCAAAAAGTAAGTAATAAGTTGATGAGTGGCTACTGCTCATCGACTCAATCTATAAGCAATGACATCTATGTTACTAAACTATAGTTTCCAAGAAGTCAAATGTACATGTAGGTAATTAGCTATTTTAAAAGTATATAAGTTGATAATATGCATAATACCTCTGCTACCACAAGGTAAAATGATTGTTAATCCATCTGATTCATCATATGAAATATGCATAGTTTATAGGATTTAAAAATGCAAAATTCACCTAATCTAATTCCATTTTCTTGTACTTGAAAAAACTAAGGATCATAGACTCGTCCCAAAGATTAATAGGTAACACATTGCCTGTCTTCCCCTTTTCCCGCTTTACGATACAATTAACTGAGAATTAATTTAATCTTTGGGTCTTTTCTATAAAGATAATGGCTGTAGAAGTGTTTTGTAAATTGTAAAACAACAGATAAACATGAGCTACTACTATATATTTGTGGCAGCCCTTTTGTAGTGGCTAGAAACTGGAAACTGAATGGATGCCCTTCAGTTGGAGAATGGCTGAATAAATTATGGTATATGAATGTTATGGAAAGTAAAATGAGCAGAACCAGGAGGTCATTGTACACGGCAACAAGAAGATTATACGATGATCAATTCTGATGAACGTGACTCTTTCCAACAATGAGATGTTTCAAACTAATTCCAGGTGTGCAGTGATGAAGAAAGCCATATATACCCAGGGAGAGGCCTGTGAGATTTGAGGGTGGACCACAACATAGCATTTTCATGCTCTCTATTTTTTTTTATTTGAAAAACATATGTATGGGTAATTCTTCAACATTAACCCCTACAAAGCTTTCTGTTACAAATTTTCCCCCTCTACTCCCCACCCCTCCCCTAGATGGCAGGATATCCACTACATGTTAATTATGTTAAAATACTTGACAAATCGAATATATGTATACATATATCCACACTTATCATTATTGTGCAAGAAAAATCGTATCTACAAGAAAGAAAAATCAGATAAAGGAAACACAATGCAAGCAAACATCAAAAAAGAGCATGAAAATGTTATGTTGTGGTCCACATTTCACATCCCTCTCTCTGGGTGTATATGGCTTTTTTTCAGTGAACAATTGGAAGTGGTTTGAAACATTTCATTGTTGAAGAAAACCACGTCCATCAGAATTGATCATCGTATAGTCTTGTTGCAGTGTATAATGATCTCTTGGTTCTGCTCATTTCACTCAGCATCAGTTCATGCAAGTCTCTCCAGGCCTCTCTGAAATCCTCCTGCTGGTCATTTCTTACAGAACAATAATATTCCATAACATTCATATACCATAATTTATTCAGCCATTCTCCAATTGATGGGCATCCATTCAGTTTCCAGTTTCTAGCCACTACAAAAAGGGCTGCCACAAAAATTCTTGCACATGTGGGGCCCTTTCCTTTCTTTATGATTTCTTTGGGATATAAGCCCAATAGAAACACTGCTGGGTCAAAGGGTATGCACAGTTTGATAACTTTTTGAGTTCCAAATTGCTCTCCAGAATGGCTGGGTCCGTTCACAGTTCCACCAACAATGCATCAGTGTCCCAGTCTTCCCACATCCCCTCCAACATTCATCATTATCTTTTCCTGTCATTTTAGCCAATCTGACAGGTGTGTAGTAGTATCTCAGAATTGTCTTAATTTGCATTTCTCTGATCAATAGTAATTTGGAGCACCTTTTCATATGACTACAAATAGTTTTAATTTCATCCTCTGAAAATTGTCTGTTCATATCCTTTGACTATCGATTGGAGAATGGCTTGAATTCTTATAAATAAGAAACAATCCCTATATATTTTAGAGATGAGACCTTTATCAGAACCCTTAAATGTAAAGATGAGTTCCCAATTTATTGCTTTCCTCCTAATCTTGACTGCATTGGTTTTGTTTGTACAAAAACTTTTTAACTTAATATAGTCAAAGTTATCTATCTGGTGTTCAGTTAAGAGTTCCAGCTCTTCTTGCTCTCTATTGATATTTGCTTGCATTGTTTCCCTTCTCAGATTTTTTTCTTGTAGATACAATTTTTCTTGTACAGCAAGATAACTATAAATAAGTATACACATTCGATTTGTCAAGTATTTTAACAATTAACATGTATTAGACTTCCTGCCATCTAGGAGAGGGGGTAGGGGATAGGAGGGGAAAATTTGTAACAGAAAGCTTTGCAAGGGTCAGTGATAAAAGATTACCCATGCATATGTTTTGCAAATAAAAAGCTTTAATAAAAATAATAATAATAAACATTAAAAATAAAAAAAAACCCAAATTTTCAGTCTTCATTCAGAGTCCGTCAGAATTTTTTCTGCATATAGATAGCTTTGGTTCATGAGTTCTTTGTATTTGTTTTCAATCATTGTGTTGCTGAGAGCTTAGTCATTCATAATCGATTATCACAAAATGTTACTAATACTGTGTTACAAGCTTTTCTCCATTCTGTTATTTCACTCTGCTTCAATTCTTACAAGTCTTTCCAGGTTTTTCTGAAATGTCTCTTCATTATTTCTTATTGTACAATAGTATTTCATTACATTCATATACTACAACTTGTTCAGCCATTCCCCAAATGATAGGAGTATTCAATTTCCAATATTTTGCCATCACGAAAAACTGCTATAAATATTTTTGCACATGTAAGTCCTTTTTCCTTTTCCATAATTCCTTTGAGAAACAGACCTAGCAGTGATATTGCTAAATCAAAGGATATACACAGTTTGGTTGCCTTTTGGGCATAGTTCCAAATTGCTCTCCAAAATGGTTGGATTAGTTCACAACTCAACCAACATTGCATTAATGTTTCAGTTTTCCCACATCATCTCCAATATTTAACACTTTCTTTTTTTGGCACATTAGTCAATCTGAAAGATGTGAGATAGTACCTCAGAGTTATTTTAATTTGCATTTTTCTAATTAAAAGTGATTTAGAGCTCTTCTTTATGTGACTGATAGCTTTGATTTCTTCATCTGAAATTTTGAGAAATGAGGCCTTTATCAGAAACACTGGCCGTACCAACTTTCTGCTTGCCTTCTAATCTTGGTTGCATTGGTTTGTTTGTACAAAAGCTTTTTAATTTGATATCAAAATTATCTACTGATTTTACTTTCACAATGTTTCTCTGTCTTTTGTTTGGTCATGAATTCTTCCCCTCATAGATCTGACAGGTAGACTATTCCTTGCTCTTCAAATTTACTTATGGTCTAAATCATGCACCTATTTTGACCTTATCTTGAAATACAGTGTGATATATTTTTATACTTATTTTGTGTCCTGTCATTTTCCAGTTTTCTTAGCAGTTTTTGTCACAATGAGTTCTATCACCAGCCCTTGAAGTCAGAAGGACCTGACTTCAAATCTGGTCTCAGACACTTAACTTTCCCTAGCTGTGTGACCCTGGGCAACTCACTTAACTTCAATTGCCTCAGGAAAAAAAAAATAGTGAGTTCTCCCAAAAGCTGCAGTCTTTTGGTTTATCAAATACTAGGTTACTATGGGTGGATCCAATTCTAATGACTTGAGTCTGAATTTTCAGTGTTGACATTTACACCTCAGAAATTATTGGGACTATAAATCAGAGCATGATTTATTGTTTTGTTGATTGTATAGACTTAAGAAAGTGTTAATAATGAAGATTAAACTTAGAAGTGTTTCATACATACATTTTACCCATACATTTACCCCCAGGAGAACTTGACTGTTAAATATTTATCAGCACACTATTATAGAGGATGGGGAAAGTTCAGAGAAATGCAGTGAGTTCAGAATTGTTTAAATGTTGGACTCCAACCAGTCATTAACATGTTAATATTAAACTATTAAAAATCATAGAGATTTCTAATGAAACGTCCCATTGTGCGCGTTCTTAATTCTAAGCTGTTTTAAAATTTTTAATAGTAATTTAATATTTTTTCAGTGACCTTATTGGTATCATCTATATGTCCCTTTCTGTCTGATACTCTGCTGTCTTAGTAGAGTCCTCATCACTATACATACACTTGGAGTACTGCAAGAACTTAATAATTAGAACTTGTACTTCAAGTCTCTCCCCATTCCATATACCATAATAAACTCCATTTGGATATATCATATAACTAAAATGTAATATAAACTGAAGAAGCAGAAAAAAATAAATCACAACTATAGATAAAAGTTCATAACCAAACAAAGGAAAGTGAAGATTCCAGGAATTAAAATGGAAAATTTTAGTTCTATAAAATTGAAAAGGTTTGTTCAAACAAAATCCACACAGGCTTAGAAGAAAAACAGTTAACTTGGAAAGGGGAGATAGCCTTTGCAACAAAAACCATACAAAAATTACCCAAATCACTAATAATAAGACATAAAATAGCAATAATATATGACTAAAGGGGCAACTAAGTGGCGCAGTGGATAGAGCACCAGCCCTGAAGTTGGGAGAACCTCAATCTGGCCTCAGACACTTCTTAGCTGTGTGACCCTGGGCAAGTCACTTAACCCTAATTGCCTCAGCAAAAAAAATAATAATAATACATGACAATATGCTAATAGTGTCATCAATTCTCATGGTGTCATTGGCCCTTTTTAAGAATGATGAACAAAGAAATATACATAATGCCTATACCCCAACAAAATCAAAAAAAGAAGAAATGAACCCATAGGTACAAAAATTTTTATAACAGGTTCTTTTTTGTAACAAAGAACTGAAAACAAAGTTTTGGCATATGGTACATAATATATGCATGTAATTATTATACTGTGAGAAATAGCAAAAAGGATGAACATGGAACCAGGAAGGACATGAGTGAAAAGATACACCATGAAATGAGCAAATCAAAAAAAGCAATTTATATAATGTTGATAATATAGACTAGAACACCTTTGAAAGACTCAGAAACTCTGATTGATGCAATGACCGATCACAATTCCAAAAGAAGGATCTTGTTTCCCATCAACTGGCTGATAAGTGAAAGATTGAAAATACAGAATGAAAAATAGGTTTTCAGACACAGTCTTGGAATTTGTTTTCTGTAACAATATTTATTTGCAACAAGGTAGAGCTTTTATGTTTTGTTGAAGGGAGACAATGATAGTGATGCTTTTAAAAAATGGAAAAAAAGAAAACATTAAATCACTAAAAAATAAAAAGAAAGAATAAGGAAGTTCAGAAAGGGACACAGACAAGCAGGGGAGTATAGGAACTACTTTGTCAATTTTGATTTTTAAAAACTTTTTTGTTGAATGGGGAAATGTTCATATTTATTGATGATTGTTAAATTCATAACCTTAACAAGGAGAATTTAAAAACCAAATACAAGTGAGGCACAGGAGATGGTTAGACTGAAATTCATTTGAAAAACCTTAAGGAGTTTACCACCCTAAAAGCTCAGCAATAATTTCTATTGGGCTTATACCCCAAAGAAATCATAAAGGAAGGAAAGGGCCCCACATGTGCAAGAATGTTTGTGGCAGCCCTTTTTGTAGTGGCTAGAAACTGGAAACTGAATGGATGCCCATCAGTTGGAGAATAGCTGAATAAATTATGGTATATGAATATTATGGAATATTATTGTTCTGTAAGAAATGACCAGCAAGATGATTTCAGAGAGGCCTGGAGAGACTTACATGAACTGATGCTGAGTGAAATGAGCAGAACCAGGAGATCATTATACACGGCAACAACAGTACTATATGACGATCAATTCTGATGGACATGGCTCTCTTCAACAATGAAATGTTTCAAACCACCTCCAATTGTTCACTGAAGAAAGCCATATACACCCAGAGAGAGGAATGTGAAATGTGGACCACAACATAACATTCTCATACTCCTTGATTGATGTTTGCTTACATTGTGTTTCCTTTATCTGATATATCGTTTGTGTAGACAAGATTTTTCTTGCACAACAATGACAACTTTGGAAATATGTATACATATATTCGATTTGCCAATATTTTAACATAATTAACATGTAGTGGATATCCTGCCATCTAGGGGAGGTGTGGGGAGTTGGGGGAAAAATTTGTAACGGAAAGCTATGTAAGGGTTATTGTTGAAGAATTACCCACACATGTTATGCAAATAAAATAAAATAAAATTTATAATAAAATAAAAAAGAAATGACCAGCAGGATGATTTCAGAGAGGCCTGGAGAGACTTACATGAACTGATGCTGAGTGAAATGAGCAGAACCAGGAAATCATTATACACGGCAACAACAAGACTATATGATGATCAATTCTGATGGACATGGCTCTCTTCAACAATGAAATGTTTCAAACCACTTCCAATTGTTCAGTGAAGAAAGCCATATACACCCAGAGAGAGGGATGTGAAATGTGGACCACAACATAACATTTTCATGCCCTCAATTGATGTTTGCTTGCATTGTGTTTCCTTTATCTGATTTTTCTTTCTTGTAGATGCGATTTTTCTTGCACAACAATAAGTGTGGAAATAGGTATACTTATATTCAATTTGTCAAGTATTCTAACATAATTAACATGTAGTGGATATCCTGCTATCTAGGGGAGGGGTGGGGACTAGGGGGGAAAAATTTGTAACAGAAAGCTTTGTAAGGGTTAATGTTGAAGAATTACCCATACATATGTTTTGCAAATAAAAAGAAAAAAAAAGCTCAGCAATATGCTCTAGTAGACAAAAAGAAAAATTTGATCTTAGGACACATTAACACAACTGTTGTTATTGTTGTTTTGTTGTTTGGAAGAAGGCTGATATGAAGATGAAACGATAATATCCTCTAAAAAGGTTTTTTTGTTGTTCATTTCATTTAATCATTTTTGTACCTATTATTTGCAAGGCCCAGTTGCAGGTGTTATAGATAATGAGGGAGGAAATGTGACCCCTTCTCTCAAGGAATTTAGATTCATTGTGAGAATATACAGCATGTACTCAGGATAACTAATTATAATACAGTGTAATCTCAGAAGAAAAACATTACAATTGAAGAGATCATGGAAACCTTATTGTACTTGAGCCAAGCTTTGAAGAAAGGCTGAGATAAGCTATGAGTATAAGATATGCTTTCCAGATATGTGATGGCTTCTGTGAAATGTATGAATGTTGAGAGAGAATGTGTTGAGGTTGAGGAAGTTAGTTGTCCAGCATAGCTTTTCTATAGAAAAGGGCTTCTTAAATTTTTTTCACTCACAGCCTTTTCCACCTGAAAAATTTTTAAGTGACCCCAGACATAAAGTTATAGAAAATAGGTATAGAAATCAAAAATTGACTAATATAGGCATATAAACATTTACTAATATAGGTATATAAAATAGGTATAGAAATCAAACATTTACAAATATTCCTCTTCCCACTCCCTATCTATTGAATAAATTTACTCAATAAATCACAAAGAATTTTATTTTAAAACGGTTCTTTGGTATATATGTAATTTTGCCATTTGTTAAAGATGAAAGCAAATTTGCATACTAATAAGATATATTTATTATTATTATTATTATTATTATTTTTGCTGAGGCAATTGGGGATAAGGGACTTGACCAGGGTCACACAGCTAGGAAGTGTTAAGTGTCTGAGACCAGATTTGAACTCAGGTCTTCCTGACTTCAGGGCTGGTGCTCTATCCACTGAGCCACCTAGCTGCCCCTACTTATTTTTACATGAATTAAATCTTGGTGGAATATTTGATAACTTTCAGTATTGCCAAAGTTTTCAAAATCTCCATATTCAGTTACATAATCCCAAATGAGGTCACAACTCACAGTTTAAAAAGCTTTGCTATTGAGTACAGGAAAGGGAATGATGAGAAATAAGACAAGAAATAGATTGTAGAAAACATATTGAATGCCTTTCTAAGGAACTGCTGAGGATGGAGAGCTAAGGTCCTCTGATGACCCTATGTATTCTATGACATCATTATCTCCTTGGCCCATTTGGGTCATAGACACTACAGAGAATAGGAACTCACAAGGCTAATTCCTAGCATCCTAGAGTCAAAGTAGAGGCAAATCTAGCCCAATGGGCTATAGTAATCCCTACATTAGATATAAAGAGCATGCTAAAAAAAAAGGTAGAGAAGACTGACCCCTTACTTCATCTATATGTAAGAAGTTTAGCTTTCCCCAGGAGATTTTTTGCCTCCATTCTAGGCAAATGATAGAGATTTTAAGGGAGATTGGGAGGTATGGAGTTCAGATTTATTCAACCATCAGTTGAATATACACATATAACATTCAGTTATATGTGTATGTCTTAATTAAATGGTTTACTTTTGGATTAATTGCATGCTTTGATTAGAGTATTGCACTGGGGATCAGAAAGCATGGTTAATATGATTTATATAATTGATTATTCAGAACACTTCATTGTATACCTAGAAAAAGCAACTAATTCCAGAAAAGACTTTGATGAACTGATGCAAAATGAGATGATCAGGACCCAGAAAACATTCGAATAGTGATCAACTGTGAATGACATCACCATTGTCAGCAATACAAAGATCTAAGAAAATTCTGATGGATTTATGATGAAAAATGCTATCCGTTTCTGGAGAAAAAAATGCTGAAATCTGAATGCAAACTGAAGCATACAATTTTTTTTTCATTTTTGTATCTGTTTTCTTTTACAATGTGACTAATGTGGAAATATGTTTTGCATGACTATATATACATAACCTAGATAAAATTGCTTGCCTTCTCAGGGAGGGAAGAGAGGAGGAAGGAGGGAAGAGAATTTGAAACTCATTTAAAAAAATAAATGTTAAAATTTTAACATGTAATTAGAAAAATAAAATATTATTGAAATGAAAAACAAACAAGTGATTCCAGAGACAGAGTATGGGAGAGTTGCAGGAGGGAAAAGGGAGGGAAAAGGGATATGAAGAGGCAGTATTGTAGATTTAATGCCAATTAATGCAAAATAGAAAAT
The DNA here is from genome assembly GCA_023553655.1 of Myrmecobius fasciatus. Taxonomy (NCBI): domain Eukaryota; kingdom Metazoa; phylum Chordata; class Mammalia; order Dasyuromorphia; family Myrmecobiidae; genus Myrmecobius; species Myrmecobius fasciatus. The sequence continues at coordinate 375,734 of JAJPUD010000189.1, read as the reverse complement.
CTCTCCACATTCTTATTTTCTTACAAATAACTTTCTAGATCTTGGAAGAATGATTCTTTTCTAAAGAACATTGGAATGAATCTTAATCAACTTTTTAAAAAGCTCTTGTGCAAAAACTGTTTAAGGCACTTAAAGGATGATGGTGAGTGGTCAGTGTTCTGAGAAAATAAAAATTGTAATTAACCTGAAAATAAAAATGAAGAAGCCTGAATGAAAATGACTAGCCTCCCAGTGAATAAAGTCAAAATTCTGTAAGCAAAGTCCCTCGATTCAAGCTCTGGCATCTGGAAAACAAATTAGTCCAAGTTGAATAATGCAAATGGATTTCAAAGTCAGCATACAATAAAAGTTCAAGTCACTTATTTCACAGAAAGGTCACAATGGGAAAGACTACAGTTAAAAGCCAGAATTTTAAAAGAGCTGCATCAGTTTTCTATTATTAAATCTTTAAAATGTTTCAACAATGACAGAATAATGTGTTTAAAAAAAAAGAAGAAGAAAAGAAAGAAACCCAACATTCCAAGCAAACATCCGGGAACAGTTAGCTTGATAGAAACAAAGGCTGATTGGTGGAGTTTTGCCATAAATCTAATTTGGTTCCTTACTAATACCAGTGCTTTGTTTCTCAGCATGTGCAGATATTTCTCTTGCAGGAAGCTCTTGCTCAAAGCAGATTGTAAATGCAATTTGGTTGTTGCTGCTATAGGAGGTCTTATTCCTTTTCCCTTGGACTTTCTTTAGTTTCATAGGGTAAAGAGGACATTGCTGAGTAGGACATTTTTGTGAATTGTTTCTCATCCTCTATTTCCCTTATCATGGATAGATACAAGGACAGAATGATGAGAATCTTTTTTCTTCTGTTTTTGTTCTTTGTGAGGGAGGAGAGATCTTTTTATTATGAGGTTTGATTGATGCCTTTTGTTTTTATATAGCAGTCTTTTCTGCATATTCCCCTTCCCACTCCCTATCAATGAGCTTTCCCTAGAAATATAATAATGCACTGCATAAGCTACCCTTATACAGATTTAAAACTGTACTGTTAGTCTTTATAAATACAATTAGGAATTTTAATTAAAATGTAATTCTTTTGGCTTTTAGAGAATATCTATAATGACCTTCAACAGTAATCTCTGGAAACATGAAAGTCTCTAGGGCAAGAATGTTATCTCCCTGATTTAGCCTAAAAGACTAAGATAACACCTTGTATTACTTATGGTTGTACAGTAAAGAGTTTGCTTTATAATATCATCTTAATAGCTCATTAAAATCCATGAATAATACAAATCTACTCATTGGATTTATCCAACTCATTTAGTCAGTAGATATAGCATAATATCTCTGTTCTCCCTGCTCCCAACTCACTCCCCTCTGCCAAATTAAAATCGGCCAAATTAATTGTTTTCAGTTCCATATTTCACCCCTCTCTTTCCCTTTGTCTATGATGTGTGTATATATGTATATGCACATGTATATATATATATATATATATATATATGTGTGTGTACACATGTAGATTTTAATGTCCAGAAGATAAAGATCTGAAAAGAGGATATCAAGAGGCAAACATTGGAAAACATATGGCAGCAGCTAAGGTAGCTGGATGACACAGTTCATAGAATGTCTGACCTGAAATCAGGAAGGCTCATCTTCCTGAGTTCAAATCTTGCCTCAGACACTTACTAGCTGTGTGACTCTGGGGAAGTCACTTAGCCCCATTTGCCTCAGTTTCCTCATTTGTAAAATAAGCTAAAGAAGGAAAATGGCAACCCATTTCAGGATCTTTGCCAAGAAAACTCCAAATAGGATCACAAAGAGTTGGACACAACTGAAATAACTGAATGACAAATAGAGGTGTGAGGGATAAAAATGGGACCCCAGACTTAAAATCATTACTCAGAGATCTCTCAAAGTGAAGATTAGAAGTTTATTAGAATGTCCCAAGATTCTGGGCAGTTCTTTCCTCCAGGTAAGCCAGAGGCAAGGAGGCCACCCTTGCCAACTTAGAAAGTTGTTTTTATAAGCGGAGGAGTTATAGGCACTCAAGACCTGCCCCCATCCTGTCAATCTCCAGAACAAAGTATTTCCTGCTTCTCTGCTTGCTTATCACCACAATGCTAGTTTATTCATTCTGTTACCAGGGCTTTGCTCAAACCCAGCTTTATCACAATATGCATTTAGCCTGCCTGACATTGTTGACTTTACAGATATTTGCCAGAATTCTTGCAAATGGGATTCCCAGTCGAAAGTCAGGTCTGCTTTTGATATTCTGAAAAAGTCATATTTAATTCCCTCCTGCAGTGTTTTAGTTAGCGACTCCCTATGGAAAACCACACCAATCTCTCACAGTCATTATTCTGAGAAGTCCTTAGTTTTCCATTTCCTTCAGAGGCAACTAGATGGTGCAGTGGATAGAATGCTGGATCTGAATTCAAATCCAGAATTAAACACTTATTAGCTATAGCAGGGATTCTTAAACACTTCTACTCATGACCCCTTTTCACCCAAGAAATTTTTACATGACCCCAGTATATATAAAAGTTATACAAATCAAACATTTATTGATAATAAATCATAATTTCACAACCTCCACATTCAGTTAAAAGACCTCATAAGGGAGTTGCAGATCACAGTTCATGAAACTGTTAGCCATAGCACCTACCTCCCAAAGTTTTTGTGAGAATGAAATGTTAATATTTATAAAGCATTTTGCAAACTTTATAGAGCTATTAATTGCTATGATGATGATGATGATAACCTAGGACTCAGAGCCACCCCATAGTGGGGATGAGACTTAGAAAACTCAATCTGGGCACTCCTATACCTGGTCCCTCAATTTTTGCATATGTGAAGTCAGGTGAAAATGACTATAAAGGGAAAGAAAAAAAGATAGAGGCTTATTCTAGAAAAAGACCGGGGTTTTGCCTTAGTGAGAGAAGTAAGGAAAGTATGAATTGATAGTGTGTTTGTACTTGGGTAAGAACTATATTGTCAGAAGTTTCCTCCTGACACAAAGAACAGGAAGATATGATGGGAATTTCTCATTTCTGTGGCTCATTGTTTCTATTCATGTGATGTGGGAGCAGAGAGAGGGGCTCAATTACTCTGCCTACAAAATGAGATTAGAACAGGTGATTTTTAAGTTTCCTTCCAATTATAAATCTATGAACCTATGAAATTATGTCAAGTAGTCTGAAAACAGTCAAGACAACTGGTAGAATTTTGGAGGAGACTTTTATTAATTTATTATTTTTTTAGGATTGATGGGCAAAGAGATGACAAGAGGTACTTGATGCTTTCTCTTTGTTTTGGCAGATGTGCTGCTATTTTGGGAGAGGATAGGGCAAAAGAACCAATTAAGATTCTTCTACTTTTAAGTATACAGTCTTAGCTCACCAAGCCAGTGAGCACTCAATCCATTAATAAGTACTATTCATTACTTTTTAACTCTTCCATATTGAATAGGATCACCAAAACATAGAACAGGTGGTTGTATCTCTAAACACTCCATAAGAATATTTGGAGTTATTATTTCAATCATTCTTCATATCAAAAGGAACTAAGGATAATGATGAATGAAATAATTTCAGAACATGACTTTAAATCAGAAAAACTTAAAATAATATTGCAATTTCATTCAAAGATGCCAAAGAATGGAATCCATACTTGGTGTTTAAAAAACCCTCTGTAAAAATTTTTAAAAATCTTCAAGACTGAAGTTGATCAAGTTCTTGGGGATGGAGACTCTAAGGGTAGTTAATTATTGAATCCACAATTAAACTCTGATAATAATCATCAAAAAAATTTTGTACTGATTTGGGTTTATTTTCAAACTGAGTATATATTACAAAGCAAAGCCAATCTCCATACCCTTATCCATTTGCATAAGAATACTGATTAAATGATAACATAAGAAAATTTCCAGTAACTAGTTTCCTCCCCCTTCTAAAAATAAGTAGGAGGAAAGCCATTAAAAACTATAAAAGGAGCAAAACTTTATTGAAATTTTTATAGTATGATGGAATGGAAAGAATGATAGATTTAGAGTCAAGGGAATTGGATTTGGACCTCATATCTCCACTGAATTAAAGTGGAAAAGGAGTGAAAGAAAATAATAGTAGTAGGGCAATGGAAGTAAATATACAAGAGCAGACTGGTTGATTGTCCTTTGTTCTTGAAGAGTGTCAAAATGACATCACTGTCTAACTATAACTGATCATACCAATCACGAGCTCAGAAGGCTTTATCATAAGTTGTGCACAAATAGTTCATATGAGCATTTGGAATGAAGCTATCTCTAAATTTGCCCATTTCATATTTCTTTTGAACTCCTGCAATTGTGTTTGCTTGTAGAGCACAGCATCTTTTTTTATATATATATAACAGGCATGCCATGCTCAGTACTCCTGTGCCAGTGTTTCTTATGATTCAATCAATTCCAATGGTTCCACATATGGATGGTGTGGTGCTGGCTGGTAGAGAACCTCTGTTTCCTTGGTGTTGTTAGGCCAAAATTAGAACAAGCGGCAGAGAATTGATCAACAGTTTGTTGCATCTCAGTCTTAGAGGCTGTGTTGAATGTACAATCATCTGTGAACAAAAATTCATGTGCCAATTCTCCTTCCAACTTTAATTTTGGCTTGTAACCTCTTCAAGTTAAATAATTTAGCATCAAGATGTCATTTTCATCTTCCTTGAAGGCATCTGAAAACATCATGCTAAAAAGCCTGGGAGCAAGCATACAATCTTGTATTGCTCCATTGGTGCCTGGGAAAGCGTGAGAGCATCATCGATTATCAAAACCTGTGTAAGCATGCTATCCAACATAAAATATTGATAAATTTCTCTGGGCAAGCAAATTTCACCATAATTTCCCGCAAGCCCTCACAGCTGATTAGTGTCAAAAGCCTTAACCAGATTAACAACATTATGAATATTATCTGTTCTCCTCCTGGTATTTCTCCAGGAGTTGTCAGTCAGTGAACACCATAAAGACCATTCCTTGGGCTTTCTGAAGTCATACAGACTCTCCAGTACAATAATCATCTTTCAGGTGAAGGATAAAACTTATTAAAGAGGACTCTGGCAAGAATCTTGCCAGCAATGACTAAGAAAGAAATCCCCCTCGTCATTGAGAGTAGATTAAAAGAATATTGTTTGAAAAGCTGCTCAAGGAAAAACATTAAGTGCTCATGGGTAGGCAGAGCAAATATAATAAAAATGACAATACTACCCAAACTAATTTATTTATTTAGCGCCATACCAATCAAACTCCCAAGAAATTATTTTACAGATCTAGAAAAAATAGTAGCAAAGTTCATTTGGAAGAACAAAAGGTCAAGAATTTCAAGGGAATTAATGAAAAAAAAAGACAGATGAAGGTGGCCTTGCTGTACCAGATCTAAAACTATATTATAAAGCAGCGGTCATCAAAATCATTTGGTACTGGCTGAGAAATAGAGCAGTCGATCAGTGGCATAGGATAGGATATCAGGACAAGCTAGGTAATAATGTTAGCAATTTAGTGTTTGATAAACCCAAGGACCCCAGCTTTTGAGATAAGTACTCACTATTCCGCAAAAACTGCTGGGAAAATTGGAAACTAGTGTGGAAGAAATTAAGGCTGGACCCACACCTAACACCGCACACCAAGATAAGATCTAAATGGGTTCATGATCTAGATATAAAGAGTGATATCATAACCAAATTAGAGGAACATAGGATAGTTTACCTCTCAGACCTATGGAGAAGGAATAAATTTATGTCCAAAGAAGATCTGGAACTCTTAATTGAACACCAGATAGATAATTTTGATTATATTAAGTTAAAAAGTTTTTGTACAAACAAAATCAATGCAGACAAGATTAGGAGGGAAGCAATAAATTGGGAAATCATCTTTACATTTAAGGGTTCTGATAAAGGTCTCATCTCTAAGATATATAGAGAATTGTCTCATATTTATAAGAATTCAAGCCATTCTCCAATTGATAAATAGTCAAAGGATATGAACAGACAATTTTCAGATGATGAAATTAAAACTATTTATAATCATATGAAAAGTTGCTCCAAATCACTGTTGATCAGAGAAATGCAAATTAAGACAACTCTGAGGTACCACTACACACCTGTCAGATTGGCTAAAATGACAGGAAAAGATAAAGATAAATGTTGGAGGGGATGTGGGAAGACTGGGACACTGATGCATTGTTGGTGAACCTGTGAATGGATCCAGCCATTCTGGAGAGCAATTTGGAGCTATGCTCAAAAAGCTATCAAACTGTGCATACCCTTTGACCCAGCAGTGTTTCTATTGGGCTTCTATCCCAATGAGACCTTAGAGGAGGGAAAGGGCCCCACATGTGCAAGAATGTTTGTGGCAGCTCTTTTTGTAGTGGCTAGAAACTGGAAACTGAATGGATGCCCATCAATTGAAGAGTGGCTGAACAAATTATGGTATATGAATGTTATGGAATATTATTGCTCTGTGAGAAACGACCAGCAGGACGATTTCAGAGAGGCCTGGAGAGACTTGCATGAACTGATGCTCAGTGAAGTGAGCAGAACCAGGAGATCATTATTCACGGCAACAACAATACTATATGAGGATCAGTTCTAATGGACATCACTCTCTTCAACGATGAAATGCTTCAAACCAGTTCCAGTGGTTCGGTGAAGAGAGCCATATACACCCAGAGAGAGGGATGTGAAATGTGGACCACAATATAACATTTTCATGCTCTCTACTGAGGTTCGCTTGCATTGTATTTCCTTTATCAGATTATTCTTTCTTGTAGATATGATTTCTCCTGCACAAAAATGATGCAATAACTATACATATATTCGATTTCTTAAGTTTTCTAGCATAATTATCATGTAGTGGATATCCTGCCATCTAGGGGAGGGGTGGGGAGTAAGGGAGAAAAATTTGTAACAGAAAGCTTTGTAAGGGTTAATGGTTAGGAATTACCCATACATATGTTTTGCAAATAAAAAGTATTAATAAAAAAAAAGAAAAGAAAAGAAAAGCTGCTCGATCAGATAAAGATGAGAAAAGGCTTTTTGCCTCTGATTCTGGATGGAATCAATATTATTGGCTTAGAGCTCCACTAATAGTTATTGCATTTCATTGGCTGAAATGCAATAGAGTTGGTGAAATGTGAAAGTTTGCCTTAGAACTTGATGTTCTCTGCTGACGGCTCTGGATACAGAAGAATTTTGCAGTTGCTTTAATATTCTGGGGGTAGAACCTATGTTAAGTCACCTTCATTCTGATTGGATAGCACAGCATCCAGGTGAGTGAATCACAGCCTGGGTTGGTCTATATTGCTCTAAGGTAGTTTGATGAACTTTGCAGTTCTCTAGATTAAACAGAATTGCCATTCACCATAAGAGATATAACTTTCTGTTTAAGCGTTATGGTTAATTGAAAGAACTTGTAAAAAAAAAAAAAGAAAGAAAGAACTTGTGTCTAAGTAGAAAAGAGAATTTCTCTAGCTGAAGAGAGGTAAAGATCAATTAATGTAGGAGTGGGCAGAAAAGAAATTTTGTATTGCTGAATGAAAAAGTAACATTGAAGCCTGTAATCTAGAGCTGTGAGTGCCTTTAAGCACATTAGTTTTCTTCCTTCGTGTTTTTCCATGACAGGCTTCCATAAGTGTTCCCCAATTCTACTGAGTACATTGGTGGGATAGTATGTTTCATTTTTATTTCATATATATGTGTGTGTGTGTATACACGTGTGTATGATGATATAGTCATGTATGCATTTAATAGATCAGTATCCCTAATATTACTTATTTTGCCTTATTAAGTAAATGATCATGTTTCAGAGGTAAAAGTGTCATTATGAGTGGTTAGTTGTTGTTTAGTCAAGTACAATTCTTTGTGATCCCATTTGAGGTTTTCTTGGCAAAGATGCTAGAATGGTTTGCTGTTTCCTTCCTTCTCCAGCTCATTAAACAGATGAGGAAACCGAGGCAAACAAAGATAACAGGGTTACCCAGTTCATAAGTGTCTGAGGCTAGATGAAGAGGAATTTTCCTGACTCTAGATCCAGAGCTCTATCCACTGCACCACCTGTCTCAGTGATTGATTATATAGATAGAAAACATTAGATGAGGGTTCAAGAACAAAAGTAGTGAAGAGAAAGATTCCCCCAAGGAAAAGGCAGCTGGGTGATGCAATGGATAGAGTGCTAGATTTGGAGTTAGGAAGAAATATAAGTTCATGAGTACAAATCTGGCTTCAGACACTTAACTAGCTTTGTGACCTCGAACCTTATTTGCCTAAGTCCTCATCTGTAAAATAAACTGAAGAAAGAAATGGACAACCACTCCATGTTTTTGCTAACAACTAAACAACAATCCCCTCAAGATCAAACATGGTCGGACTACATAGTTGACTAGAGGGGTCCCTAATTGACAAAGAATTTGGGATAATGTCTTCTTGAGTGCAGCAATGTTTACAGTTGTTTGAATTGGAATACTAAATAAGTTTTCATTGTTAAATTGTTTAATAGTTGTTGCCTTACTATAAGAACCAGATTAAAAAATTTTAAGTGCAGTATTTTGCTTAAATTACTAATTGATAATTATGATAGTGCATTAGACTTACAAGGTTTTTTATATACTTTATCTCATTTGAACTCTAAAACTGTTTTATGAGGTTAGCAGTAAAGGTATTTTTATTCTAGATTTAAAGAAGATAAACCTGAGACACAGAGACAAGAAGGATTACAGAGTTAATAAATGACAGTGACATGATTTGAACCCAGGTTTCCCATGAGTCAAAGTCCAGCATGCTTCATGAGACTATGCTGACTCTCAATAGTATAACTGGAATTGTTAAAAAAAAAAAAGTGGCAAAGGAGAGGGAAAGATTGAGGAATAAAAGTAGAAAGATGAAAAAAATAGAAGTATTAGCTATCCCAAGAGGATCTATCTTTGCCAAGGAGAGAAGAGTGAATAAATATAGAGCATAAAATATAGGAATTTTGTTCAGTGCTCTTCTGTTTAGTTGGGTTTAAGAATAGAAATAGTGAAGTAAAAATCTACTTTCCTTTTTTTGCAAAAGCCAATAATGTAATAAAGTTTGGTAGAATGTCAATCAAATTCAATAATTGTGACATTGAACATGAGTGGATTAACTGTCCCATTGAGAAGAAAAATAGTTGTAGAATAGATTAATAAACTAAAGTCAATAATATATTTTATACAGGACACATAAAATGCAAAGTGGTTCATAGAAAGTTATAATAAAAAATGGACTAAAATTAATTGTGCTATAGCTAGGAAAAAAGAAAGATTTGAAGTAGCATTTATGGTATTTGACAAATTCAAGTTCAAATCAGAAGGCAGTAAAGGAGATGAATGAGAAAATTATCTTCTAATTAAAAGTACCATTAAAAATGAGAACATATTGGGGCAGCTAGGTGGCGCAGTGGTTAGAGCACCAGCCCTGAAGTCAGGAGGACCTGAGTTCAAATCTGGTCTCAGACACTTCCTAGCTGTGTGACCCTGGGCAAGTCACTTAACCCCAATTGCCTCAGCAAAAAGCAAAAAATAAAAATAAAAATAAAAAATAAAAAAAAAATAAAAAAAAAATGAGAACATATTAATCTGGAATATATAAGTACCTATTAATATTACCTAAATGTATAAAGGAAAGCTTCAGTTTTGCAGCAAGAAAAACATAAAAATTAATTTCTATAGAGAATCTCAGTACTCTGCTTTGAAAATATAATAACTCAAACAAAGATAAATAATAGTTTGGATTAGAATTAATTTGTTATTGTTGTTAGTAATAACACATTTATGTAGGAATTTGGTTTAATAGACATGGAATGAATCTCTTTAAGTTCAGCTCTGACTCCTTACCATGTGTATAGGTTATTCTGGTTTCTTGAATATTATGCCACTAGAGCACAAATTTTAAATATACTGAAAAGGCATATGCAGACTGTATTTTCTGTCCAAAGACCAGGCTAGCTAAATATAGAGATTATCACCACAAGGTTGATTACTTAGTGATAAGGCTGATTAGTTGGTGATAAATCACTTGACTATTGTAAACTATGAAACAGAAAAATACAAAATTGTCCTTAATCCTTTATGGCCCTGCTTTTGCTTTAGGAAGTGCTTTAGAATCCAGAATAGCCTAAATACCTCCATTTTGATAAATTATTCTCCATGGGTTTGAGGTGGAAGACCATATAAACTCGTTTTTCCCCTTGTTTCAGTAACTGCATTTTTCTATAATGAACACACGTCCCATTTTTCTATATGCTTAGGAAGATATTACCGATGAACACTGTTTCTGATTGTGATATTTACCTGTTCTTTTAATTATGCTCATTAAAAATTTTAACGCTTTGACCCACCATAGGGTCATTCTCTTAAAATTAGTATTATTTTCCAGCTGTTTTAATAAATTCTGAGATGCTTGACCTACCAAACAAAGAACAGCCATTATTTTACAGCATTGGTAAGAACCACTTAGGTTTTATGTCATCTATAAACATTAATTTAGAATTTACTACTTTAAATGTGAGATCCTGGTCTCATGACCAAACAGATATATTATACTATTGGGAGAACTGAATTATATTGATATTGACATTTTTACTATAAAAGAAAGCAGAAGTCAGAAGTAAGTCACATTCAATGGACAGAGGGCTCAGAGGTTCTCCTTAGAGAAGTAAATTAAAATACTGACAGAGTTGATTTTTATTGTGTGTATAGAAGCAACAACAAACACCACTTCTTAGGGTATCTTGTCATTTTATACTTTTTATACTCTTCTGCAAAGAGAGGATGAGAAGGAAGAGAAATTCTGTGCAGAACTTGGTAAGACCATTCAAATTAAACCAGCATATAGTTTGATACTCAGTGACTTCAGTACAAAAGTGAGATTGGGTAACAGTAGCCAAAAAAAAAAAAAAAATAAGTTAAAATATAGGCCATTTGGGTTGAAGAGAGCCATCTACATCCAGAGAGAGAACTGCAGAAACTGAGTATAGTTCACAACATACCATTTTCACTCTTTTTGTTGTTGTTTGCTTGAATTTTTTTCTTTCTCATTATTTTTCTTTTTGATTTTATTTTTCTTGTGCAGCAAGATAATTGTATAAAATATGTATGCATATATTGGATTTAACATATATTTTTACCGTGTTTAACATATATTGGATTACTTGCCATGTAGAGGAGGGGGTGGGGGGAAAAGGGTAAAAATTGGAATATAAGGTTTTGCAAAGGGTTAATGTTGAAAAATTATCCATGCGTATACTTTGAAAATTAAAATGCTTTGATAAATAAAAATAAATAAAATAAACATATGTAGTTGGATTACTGATTTGGTAGAACAAAGATAAAAATTAATTTAAAAAACTAGGGAAAAATATGACATTCAATTAAAACAATTCCAATCTGACCTACTATAAAAAAAAATTGTGATGCCAAAAAATAGTAAGTGAATAAAGAGGAAAAGACATTGAAAACAATTATAGTAATTTCATATAGAAATTTAACCCATATAAATTGATTTTTATAATGAGGAGAATAAAAGATGATAAAAACTGTCAGCAAATAAGTGACTTATTTTTGAAAGAGATAGATAGGATTTGGAATATAAATTAAAATCATAATAATGCCAAATATGAACAATATTTCCTCCAAAATATCAAGAAGCAGTGGTGTAGAAAATCATTTTAAAGACTTTTGCAAAGTCAACCCACTCATTTAAATATGAAATTAAAAGGAAGACAACAAAACAGATAAAAAATGGTATGAAATATAATCTTTTCTCTTATTATCCCCCTTCCTCACTCCATGTAAATTAAGCTGGTTCTTTTTTCTAAAAGGCAGTGAAGCAACCATAAAATCTTGATTGACCTGACCATTTGTGTAACTTCTTTCTGGTCTCAGGCCAAATTGGCTGATTCCCTGGTCAAGAGGGTAAAAGATGTTGGCTCACATGGAATCAGACCCGTAAAATCAGGCAGATGTCCCAAAGCTGCTCAAGTCACCACACCCTTTCCTGCTCAACAGATGTGTTTCAGTCTGGAGACTAGGACATTGGTGTCTTCCCAAGGTTAAATACTGTACCTTTGTTGAGCTTTCTGTGTTAAGAATAAATAAACATCCATTTGTTAACTGTTACATGACCTACAATTTTCTGGTTCAAATATTGGGCTTACAATACCAGAGTAGCAGTCTGAGTTAGTCCTACATTACAACATATGGAAAATAACTCCAAAGATTTTTTATAATAAACCCTTTTCACCATTAAAGACAATAGAGCTACCATATTTTGTCTTTAGTATCAGTCCATATGTGCTTACTGAGGAAATAGAAATGATTCTAAGGAATTCAAAGTTGAAAAGAACAATTGGTCTCTATTAAGTGTAAAGCAAAAGAAATATATATACTTCAGAAGTATGCTTAATACAGTAACCAGTCATGGCTTCAGAAGACTAAGGATTAAAGTATGTTTATCCTACATCTTAGCAAAGAGATAATGGCCTAGAAATGCAAACAAGACATATTCAGATATGGCCAGTATATTGATTTATTTTGCTTTGTTACAAAGGAAGGCTTCCATGTTGTGCAAGGTTTGGAGGAGAGGAAGAAGAAAGTTAGTTAATGGAGTAATGATAGAAATTCAGAAAAGGGAAGGAGAAGAAAAAGGACAAGAAGAGGAAGAGGAGGAGGAGAAAAAGGAGGAAGAGAAGGAGAAGAAAAAAGAGAAGGAGGAGAGGAGAAGAAGGAGAAGAAGAAGAAGAGGAGGAGTAATAAAGTATTTAAAATACCCAAAAGAAATTAGAAAGAAATTTAGAAGAGGAACGATTTTGTTTCTAATTTGGTAATTTCACCCATATTTCTACAATAAACTATGTAATAGAAATTCATAATTTCATATATGGTCCTTCATTTTCATCTTTTATATAATGAAATGTTTCCATGTGTTGATGATTAAGTTTGTAATAAAGGGGGAAAAATTAAAACTAGAATGCTTCCCAACACATAAAATGGACCCCCTGTGGCAAACTTGTGAAAGGACAGGGACAAGAGGAGTATAGGGTAGCCAGGTTGTATGGATTATAATCTGAATCATTGGAGGGAATCTTTCTCATAAGAAGACCTAACTTGATTGTCTCTTTTAATCTCTCTTCCTACCAACGGCCTTCACAGACCCCAAATTTAATAAATCAAAAAAAAAGAGGGAGAAGAGGGAAGAGATCTCAGTACTGACTATTCAAGGAAACAGAGACTAATGCAAAAAGTTATGACAAGTACATAGAGGAAAAGATTTCTCTCCTTGAGGAGAGGGAGATGTGAGAAAGCAGGAAGGTAGAAATAAAGAGAAAGATTAATTTTGGAAGAAGCAATTTCTGAGTTAGTTCTTCAATTAACAAGCATTTGAGAAAAGGAGTTACAAAGATTAGGTAGTACATTCCAGGAATGAGGAAACAGATGAGCAAAGTAATGGAGAGAGATGGAGGCAGAACCAGAACACCAGACTGAAAATAATTCACTTTGCCTTTAATACATAATAGCAGTATGAGATAAGGCAAGATAGTGAAAGATAGTAAAATTAGAAGCAACCTCAATATTGAATGACTGAAGAATAGCTGACATATTCTGATATATTCATACAATGAAATATGACTATGCCATTAAAAATGACAGCACAAAAGAATGCAGATAAATATTGAAATAGACACTAAATGTAGACATTTAATCTGAGACAGGAAGATGTTACAACTGTACAAAAAACCAGACACATTGACTATAACTCTCTGGTTAACTCTGTAACTCTAGGAACTCTAGAAAACTCTAGAAAAAAAAATGAGCAAGAAACAAAGGATCACAAACCAAATATTATAATTTGTTAGAGTTTTTCTTTGTTCAAAATATAAGTAGTTTAAATTTTCTAATTTGTGAAGTTTTTCTTCATTTTGTTTCTTTAATTTTTGATGCCTAGTAGATTGCTATTAAATTCAAAACAATTATTTTTTAACGTTATACTACTTTTAAGTTTAACAGTAGGGCATATATAGACAATTAAAAATGGAATGCAGGCATTACATATGAAATTAGGTACTATTTAAGGTTAATAACAAAAAACAGAAAATGAAGACTATAAAATAAAAGTAGCAATATCCTTGACTTCCTCTCCAGCTTCATGGAATTTTAATTCCTTATGTTTTACGATAAGGAAATAAAGTTAAAGGAACACTATTATGATTTAGCTCTTCTCAGTAATGTAGTAATTCAAGGCAATTCTAATAGACTTGGGATGGAAAATGCCAACCATATCCCGAGAGAGAACTATGGAGACTGAATATAGATTGAAGCATAGTATTTTCATCTGTTTTACTCCATTTCTTTGTTTATTTACTTTTTCTTTATCGTGGTTTTTTCCCTGTTGGTCTGATTTTTCTTGCACAACATGATAAATGTGGAAATATGTTTAAAAGGATTGTACATATATAGCCTATATTCAGATTGCATGTTGCCTTGAGGAGGGGAGAGATATAAGAGGTGGAGGGGAGAAAAAATTTGCAACACAAAAATTAACAAAAACGAATGTTGAAAACCATCTTTACATGTATTTGGGAAAATACATATAAAACAAAATATTATTGAGAAAAAATGAATGCTATTATTTCTGGTCATAAGACTTGAGTTTGGATTGTCAATCAGTTGAACAACAAGCACTTAGGAATTGCCTGTCGTGTGCTAAGTATTTTGCTAAAAAATAGTAATACAAAGAAAGATAAAAATATGGTTCCTGTCCTGAGTTTGCATTTCAGTGAGGGAGATAATTTGCAAAACAAAAACAAAAACAAAAAACCCAAATAACTATGTACACACAAAATATATACAATATATACAAAATATATACAATTAAATTGGGAGTACTCTCAGAGAAAAATCTGTTATACTCTTGTTTTTGGTGGTGGTCCTTCATTCTCACTCTAGCATTAAGGAGGGCCTGGGAAAGATTTCTTGAAAAAATGGGATTTGAGTTGAGTAAGGAAGGAATCCAGTAAAACCAGAAGGCAAAGTTGAGGGGAAACCCTCCAGGCATGTGGAACTGCCAGTAAAAAAGGCATGGAATATTAGATGGAGTGTTGTGTGTGAGAAACAAATGTAAGAATATTGGAAAGGTAGGTAGGCCAGATCGTGAAGGGTATTAAAAACCACACAGAGGAATTATATCAATAAATTTTAGAACAAGAAACAGCTCTTAGAAATTGTTTTGTCCCATGTTATCTTATTTTACAGATGAGAGAAGTCCCAAATTGAAAACTCTTAGCTAAAGTAAACAAAGCAAATTTTCTATTATATTCAGCCAACAAGACCATTACATTTAATAGTTTTATAAGCACAGAAATAGACAAGGGGTGGGGAGAAGAAGAGAAAGAATTAGAAGAGGAAAAAGTTTCCTTACTATTAAGAAACTAATCAATGAAATATGTACATAGTACAGATCATAAAATGTGCATAAGAACAGTAACAATGTACATTATATTAGCACACAAAACCCTCAAATGAATAATAATAGTATACTTTTCTTTGAGTGTGAGCATGGTAACATTAACCTATTCTCATAAGGACATGAATCTCCTACTCATGAGAATGGTAGATACCTAAAATAACCAAATCACATAATCTTTTATAGTATAGTGAGAACAACAATTTTGGCTTAGGGTAGAAATTGTTCCTGCCCTTTGTATTCCCTGGTCAAATGTTGTTTGTCCTTCCTTTTTTGAAAAGGAGTAATGACATCAAGGTGATGTCTTGACTTGTATATGAATTGGCTGGTGGAAGACAGAATTCCAAAAAGTCTCAGTTTCGCTCTCTCTTCCAGAGGCACTGAAGTCTAGTGTCAGGATGAAAGTCAGGAACTCTGGTAATGGTCTGGGATGCAGTGGATGACCTTGGTGTCTTAGGTGTCGCCCTCCTGGTCACTGAAACAAATTATTCTTATTCTGCTGGGGGAAATCTTCACATGCTTAGAGTAGACATCCCTCTATCTCCCTGACAGGTTTGAGATCTTACTCTGCTTTAGCCCATCTGTCAAGACTGTTTTGCCAAGTTGTGGCCACTGAGTCTGACAGCTTCTTAGAGCCACAGGTAAGAAAAGAATATCAGGGGGACACCGAAGATGGATGGTTTGGCAAACCCTCACATGAGAGGTGCTATTTCTCTCTGAACACCCCAGTGCATCCCTTTAGTCATATATGTTTCCTTTGTATATCCCCTCCTTCAATTGGTATTGTATAATATAGGTAACTTATACTATATGAGGGAGAGAGGAGAAACTTTCTTTTCTATTATTTCTCTGTGTTATTTTATAAAATGTTTTGCTTTGAGCTAATGAGTCCTTTCTAGTTGGTTTAGTTCATCCATCTTTTCTATCAAATGATTCCCACATCTATCTATTCTTTCTCTTGAGCCCAGGCTGACCCATTAAATGTCCTGAACCTGGGATAATTTTCTGGGATCCTGTATATGATGAACCCCATGCGTATGAGGAACCATGTGTTCTATAATAGCCGAAAGATTCTTAATGATCATCTGATTTAATGCCCTTCATTTACAAAGAAGGAAACTAAAAGCCAAAGCCCAAAATAAAATAAAAAGATCTGGTAGATCCCTACTCTGGTAGAGAAGTTGCATCATAGCTAAAGACAAGCAGATAGATGGTAGGAGGAAAAATCATCCTGGGCACAATGGCCCATAACCGGGGGTCCTAGCTACCAAGGATGCTAAGGTTAGTGAATCTCTTGAGCTTGGGAGTTCTGAGAGTTCTGGGCTATCTGATTAGTTGCTTGCACTAAATTCAGCATTAATATAATAGAAATCCTAGCATCAGGAATCACTAAGTTGCCTAAGGAAAGGCAAAAGACCCAGGTTGAAAACTAAACAAGTGAAAGGTCTTGTAAGTAATGGGATTGAACCCATGAACTTCCAGCTTTAAAATGTTAAAATAAGATGGAAAGCATCAGAAGCTCAGGAGAGATTAATAGAAAAAGCGGCATGAAGACAAATTCAGAGGCCATCATTGTCAGAAGGATGACTTGACCAAGTTCCAAAGCTAATTAGTGTCAGGGCCATAATTGGGACACAGGTCTCTTGAATTTCTAGTCCATGCACTTTCTACAAGAACAGAAATTTAACATTTTTATGTTAGGGATCCCCCATGCTCTGGCAAACAGCAGCACACCTCTTTGAGTTCCTTGAACTAACACTCCATTTTCCTCATCTGTCCTCCATAATAAGACTGTTCCCTCTCCATCTACTGGCTAGTTTCAGTGGCTTTCTCCAAATCTCAACTAAAATTCACCTTCTACAGGAAACTTTTCCTGTTGCCCATTAATTCTAGTTCCTTTCTTGCCTTTATTGATTACAGCCAATTTATCCTGGCTAGCATTTCTTTGTACAGAGTTGTTTGCATGTTGTCTCTCCCAATACACTGTGAACTCCTTGAGAACAGAACTGTCTTTTACCTTTCTTTGTATCCCCAGTGCTTAATACAGTACCTGGCCCATGGTAGGTAATCAATAACTGTTTATTCTCTATTTGAACTTTGGCATCTGGTGCTCAGTGGATAGAAAGCTGGATCTGGAGTCAGGAAGACCTGAGCACAAATTTAGCCTTGAGCTAGCTATGTGACACTGGGTAATTCATTTAAACTCCGTTTGCCTTAATTCACTGGAGAAGAAAATGGCAAACTGCTCCATATCTTTGTCAACAAAATCCCATGGACAGTATGATCCGCAGGATCACAAAGAGCTGGACATGACTGAACAACTAAGTCTGTGAAACCTACGCACTTTTCTTAGAATAATGTTTTTAAGGAGCCACAAGGCAGTAGAGAAACTATTAGCCCTGAAGTTAGGAGTTCAAATTTGGCCTCAGATACTTAATACTTAGTAACTATGTACTTAACACTTAATACTTAACATTGAATACTTGCCTCCCCAAGAAAAAGAAATAGTGTTTAAAAATGCCTGAGGTAAAATATATAGGATAACAACAAAAACAATATATTAAAATAAACTTATTTTTGAAAAGTTCATGGGCTGAAGTTAAGAATATATATCCTAGATCAATGGTGTCAAATTCAAAAATCTTTACTGTGCCATCCAACCAAATTAAAATATAATAGGGAAATATTTAACAAAGTTAATAAAAATAAAATATAACAGGTAATGTTAATTTGTGGTTTTAAAAATCAATATGCAGAGGGACAGTTAGGTGATGCAGAGGATAGAGCAGCCCTGAAGTCAGGAGGACGTAAGTTCAAAACTGATCTCAGATACGTAATATTTCCTGGCTGTGTGATCCTGGGCAAGTCACTTAACCCCAATTGCCTTAGCAAAAAAAAAAAAATCAATCAATATGCAGGCCATGGGAATTGTTTATTTTTGAGTTTAACTCCTATCTACTAGACCATACCATTCTTGCACTGTTGTTATAGAGTAGATTGTATTATCAAATTAAAAGAGATCTGGGGAATTATCTGCATCAAAAATATCTTTTTTTTAGTTGCTTAAACAGGTAAGTCCCCAAAGAAGTTATGAGATAGGAAAGAATCTTCAGGCTCATTTTTAAAACTCCATCTGCCTGTATGTGTTCAATGCAGCACTGGTTCATTACAAGTACCCATCTAGAATAGGGGTTCTTAACTTACAGCCCATAGCCCCCTAAAATATTTATGAATAGATTTTATGTGGACTATGGACTTAAAAAGGAAACATATGTGTGTGCATATACATATATACATATATGCATATAATTATTAACCTCTAACTGAAATTTAACATTTTCTTCAATTATTTTAAAAAACATTATTCTAATACGAGGTCCCAAGGCTTTACCAGGATGCCAAGGGATCCATGACACATGCACAAAAAGGCTAAGAACTTCTCATCTAGAATAATAATCTTCTGAACAAATCACCTAGGCCTGAGGGAGGGAGTCTTGGAAAATGAACTTGCTGTAGATAGAAGGTATAAAATTGAATGCTCAAGTTTGAAACACTATAGTGTGAGTGAGCTTTTTCTGGTTTAGAAGTCTTGTTGCTGAGACAGATTCTCCACCCCCCCAAAAAAAGTGCTTTTTCATAAGTCCTGTGAAAGCTTCATCCTGAAAGTTTTGGAATAGGAATGTCAGAGCGGGTAGCTGTTGAATTTTTTTTTTCTTCTATTGGCTTCCTTTTATTTATTTCTATTGGAAAATCCTTAAAGCTTTGCGAGTCAGTGTGTTGCCAAAGCATCTGGTCAGTACAGCATGAGTAATATAAGATTAAGTCCAAGGTATAAACATAATAGATATTTGGCATTGTCTAGAATGGAAGTCTGGCTGATTGGAGGTAGAGGGGGCTCTTGAAACCAGCTGTCTTGTAATCTTATAGTCAGTCAGAGAAACAGACATTCTTCCAACAGTCAACCCAAGAGTATCTCAATGGTTTTCCCATTTCCCTCCCCCTCCATTTCATCTTCTCTGTCAGTTTTCTGAGATTATCCCTCTATTATTTCTCCTTCAGCTGCAGTAATATAGATCCAAGATCCAAGACTGGCCCTGACTAAGAAGCTGAAGTATGCAAATGTTTCTCTCTACTGATTTCTTTTTCACAGTTTTAGTTCCCTCAAGCCTTAGTATCTAGAGCTTCTTGATTGCTTAATTATCCTTATATTTATCCAGTCATTTTTAGGGACAGCTAGGTGGTGGTTCAATGGATAGAGAATGGGCCCTGGAGTCAGGAGAACTTGAGTTCAAATCCTTCCACAAACTGTATGACCTTCAGCAAGTCATTTAACTCTGTCTCCCAAAGAAAATTATCCCTTTTTACAGCATTCAACTTAGACCCACACCCTACAATACTGCCCTGGTATGCTAAGAAGCAGTTAGTTATGGAGAATTACTTGTAAAGGAACTTAGGAGACTCATAAAATTATAGAATTCTTGAGTTGGAAAAGATCCATTTGGTCACCTAGTCAAACCACTTCAAAGCATGAATCTCCTTATTACCTTTATAAGTAGTTCAACTAGTTGAAAACTCAGAGACATAGAAATTATTATTTGCTAAGGTGTCAACCCATTCTTTTTCATAGCTCTAATCATTAGGAAGTTTTCATCACCCCCTGAAATGTGGAAAATCAGTGGTGTCAAGTTCAAATATCTGGTCTGTTTTCTGGCTAAAGAAAAACAAATCTACGACCCTCTTCAGCATGAGAAGCCTTCAAATATTTGAAAAAGGTGATTATATCTCTAAGCCTTCTGTGCTCCAGAGTCAGCTTCCTGATTTTTCCATTCATTCTTAACATGTCATAATGTATTAGTCAATCCAGTCATTTTGTTCAAGACCTAGGCAAGCTTATCAAAACACTTCCTAAAATATCCAAAGAGCTATAAACTGTGCTTGTCCTTTGATTCAGCATTGAGTGCCATTATTGAATCTGTATGCCAAAGAGATCATAAAAGAGGGGAAAGAATCCACATGTGCAAAAATGTTGTAGCATTTTTTGTGGTGACAAGGAATTGGAAACTGAGTGAATGCCCATCAACTGGAAAATAGCTGAATAAGTTGTATGGTATGTGAATGTAATAGAATATTAATATTATTGTTCTATAAGAAATTATGAGCAGACTGATTTCAGAAAATGCTGAGTGAAGTGAGAAGAATGAGGAGAACATCATATACAGTAACAACAAGATTGTATGATCAACTTAGCTCTTCTTGGCAATACAGTAATTCAAAACACTTCCAATAGACTCAGGATGGAAGATGTTATCCACATCCAGAAAAAGACCAAAACATACCATTTTTACTTTTTTAATTTTTTTAATAGTTTTTCCTTTTTGTTCTGATTTTTCTTTTACAACATTACTTAATAGGGAAATATGTTTAAAATGGTAAAAAAAAAAAACCTGCTAAAACATGGGGCCCAAAATTGGATATAATATTCCAGATATAGTCTGACTAGAACCTTGTAGAATAGAATGATTATCTCCTTCATTATGGATTCCATTATTGATATTAATTTTAGCATATTAAATATGGAAGAGACTTTAAAAGATATTAGTCCAACCTTTTTATTTTATAGTTTAGGAAACTAAGCCCAGAAGAGATGAAGTGCTACAGAGTAACAGTTACACAAAAATTAGTGGTCACAGGGGAAGCAAGGTGGTGCAGTGATAGAGCACCAGCCCTGAAGTCAGGAGGACCTGAGTTCAAATCTGACCTCAGACATTTAGCACTTCCTAGCTGTGTGACCCTGGGCAAGTCACTTAACCCCAATTGCCTCAGCAAAAAAAAAAAAAAGATTAATGGGCAGAGTTGAACCTCAAACTCATCTTCCAACTCATTTCAAAGCCAGTGCAGAGACTGGATTTGAAACTATTCTAATCTTTTGTTTCCTTTGGGACAGCTATATGATATTGATAACCAGCTATGTGACACTGATCAATTACTTAGCTTTATTCAGGTATTGTACATTGGATCATAGATTAAGAACTAGACAGGATCTTAAAATCAATATAGACCAAGGCCTTCATTTTATAGATGATGAAATTGAGACCTGGAGGAGCAATTTAATTTGTCCAAGACCACAGGATCATTAAGTAAATCTGGGATTCTGACCCAAATCCTTGGTTCCAAATCCAACACCCTTCCACATAACATCTGGGAAATTTTGTCACGGGAATGAAATACATAACACTTGGAAGCAAAAAGAAAATAGATGAAGAATTTGAGAAACATCATCAGCTTGGCACAGAAGTATGATATAGGAATGATGGGAGATCAATCATCTAAAGAAATGATGAAACTTTCTATGAAGCAAAGTAGTCAATATTGTCTTCCCTTGCATTCATGATAACTTCATTCTTCTAAAAATGAAAGAATGAACAAAGGGAATTTTAGAGCCTGATTGTTGGCTTGGAAATGATAGGAAAAAACTTAGGGGAATTCACCACTTTATTTTTTTTTTTTTTTTAATTTTTATTTTATTTGAATAACATATGTGTGGGTAATTCCTCAACAATAACCCTTACATAGTTTTCCGCCACAAATTTTTCCCCCCAACTCCCCACCCTTCCCCCTAGATGGCAGGATATCCACTACATGTTAATCACGTTAAAATATTGGCAAATCGAATATATGTATACATACTTCCAAACTTATCATTGGTGTGCAAGAAAAATCTTATCCACACGAACGATATATCAGATAAAGGAAACACAATGTAAGCAAACATCAATCAAGGAGTATGAGAATGTTATGTTGTGGTCCACATTTCGCATCCCTCTCTCTGGGTGTATATGGCTCTCTTCAGTGAACAATTGGAGGTGGTTTGAAACATTTCATTGTTGAAGAGAGCCATGTCCATCAGAATTGATCGTCATATAGTACTGTTGTTGCCGTGTATAATGATCTCCTGGTTCTGCTCATTTCACTCAGCATCAGTTCATGTAAGTCTCTCCAGGCCTCTCTGAAATCGTCTTGCTGGTCATTTCTTACAGAACAATAATATTCCATAACATTCATATACCATAATTTATTCAGCCATTCTCCAATTGAAGGGCATCTATTCAATTTCCAGTTTCTAGCCACTACAAAAAGGGCTGCCACAAACATTCTTGCACATGTGGGGCCTTTTCCTTCCTTTATGATTTCTTTGGGATATAAGCCCAATAGAAATGCTGCTGGGTCAAAGGGTATGCACAGTTTGATAACTTTTTGAGCATAGCTCCAAATTGTTCTCCAGAATGGCTGTATCCGTTCACAGCTCCACCAACAATGCATCAGTGTCCCAGCCTTCCCACAACCCCTCCAACATTCATCATTAACTTTTCCTGTCATTTTAGCCAATCTGACAGGTGTGAAGTGGTATCTCAGGGTTGTCTTGATTTGCATTTCTCTGATCAATAGTGATTTGGAGCACCTTTTCATATGACTATAAATAGTTTTAATTTCATCCTCTGAAAATTGTCTGTTCATATCCTTTGACCATTTATTGATTGGAGAATGGCTTGAATTTTTATAAATATGAGACAATTCTCTATATATTTTAGAGATGAGACCTTTATCAGAACCCTTAAATGTAAAGATGATTTCCCAATTTATTGCTTCCCTCCTAATCTTGTCTGCATTGATTTTGTTTGTACAAAAACTTTTTAATTTAATATAGTCAAAGTTATCTATCTGGTTTTCAATTAAAAGTTCCAGTTCTTCTTTGGACATAAATTTATTCCATCTCCACAGGTCTGAGAGGTAAACTATATTATGTTCCTCTAACTTGTTTACAAAATCACTCTTTATATCCAGATCATGAACCCATTTAGATCTTATCTTGGTATGTGGTGTTAGATGTGGGTCAAGCCCTAATTTCTTCCACACTAGTTTCCAGTTTTCCCAGCAGTTTTTGTCAAATAGTGAATACTTATCCCAAAAGCTGGGGTCTTTGGGTTTATCAAAAACCAAATTGCTATAGTTATTGCCTAGTTTGTCTTGAATTCACCACTTTATGCTAGAGTTTTTGATGGAGGAGAGGAAATCCTTAGATTTTTAGGCAGATTTCAAAGGAAAGATGGGTTAGCATTCCATGAATTATAATGCTTCAGAGAATATTGGCTCAAAAGGGATGGGACATGCTTATGAATGAAATTCTCAAGTAATAAAGGGAAACAAGGAGGGAATAACTTAGACTCTTAAAAGAAACATACAGAAAATTGAAATAGGGCGAGGTAATTACAGAGATATAATCCTATAAAAATAGTGTCAGGAATGCTAACACTCAAAATGAACAGATTCCAATAAGGGAAGATAAGGACAACAAAAAGTTGGGTTTTTTTAAAGCTATATAAGAGATAAAAGAAGGACAAAAGAAGGAGTAGGACCTTTTCTTGGGATAGATGGAATGGTGATAACATCTACAACAGAGAGAAGATAGAGCTCTTCATTTGTTATTTGTCTGTTTTCCCTGCAAAGAAGAATGCCCTTAACAGTGTAAACAACAATAAAAATAATTAATAGAGAGTTGGTACTTAAAATAATAAGAAGTTACTCAGTTTTCTTTAATAAATTTACCTGATCCAGATAAATCATATCCTCAAGATTCTGAAAGAAATGGTGGATGTGATTAATGAGGAATAGCTTATTTTTGATATTTGAAAAATTATGTAAAATGGCAGAGGTTAAATGTAGCTTTGGTTTTCAAAAAAAGGAAAGAAAATAGAGTTCACAAACTGAGAGGCAATTAGGTTGATTTCAATTCCTGAAAATTTGAGAATGAATCATTTGGAGACGGTTGACAAACATACAGAGCAGCAGTGATTACAGAAATTCATTATTTATGGTACTAAGATGGTACCATAGTGCACAGAATGCTAGGAAGTCAGGAAAATCTGACTTCAAATTTGACATTGGACACTTACTACTTGTATGGCTTTGGGCAGTTTACTTATTTAGCACAGTGCCTAGTGAAGAGTAGGAGCTTAATAAAAACTTATTCTCTTCCTCCCCCTTCACATAATGGCCACATCAAAAATAGGTCCTGTCAGACCAATTTCCTTTCCTTTTTTGACAGAATTATTAAACTAATAGATCAGGAGAATATTCTGGTTATAGTTTACCAAGATTTGAACAAAGCTTTTGATAAAGTATTTCATATTGTGCTTGTGGTTGAGAAAATAAATTCAAGTCTGGCTGAATGACTGGACTCAAAGACTAATTGTTAATGATTCATTTTCTATAAAATCAGAAATATTCAGTGGGGTACTCCTTCAGATTTGTGGTTGACCCTATGCCATTTAAGAGGAAATCTTTGAGTTGGAGATGAAAATTCTTTATCACTTTCTTAGAGGTTTTTTTCTTACTATCTACATACTATCATCATCATCATTGCTGAAATTTATAAATTTTCCAGAAATAATTCCTAACATTTACAGAGTGATTTATAGCCATGATGTTAAATTTAAATAGAAATGGATCCCCATGATCCATAAGTTGGCTTAGAAAAGCACAAAATAACATTATCTGTGTTGCATTTTTATTTATTTTATTAATCATTCTCTATTTACATTTTAATCTGGTTCAGCTGTATTGGGAAATTTTGTGGGCAGCCAAAGGGCCAGCACCTCTAATCTATAACTTCTATTTCTAGAGTACTTCGAGGCTAACAAAATGCTTTGTTTTTAATAACCCTATGAGTAATTTATCATTATACCCATTTTACCCATGATACCCATTTTGTCTCATATATATCCATTATACCTATGTGGAAACTGAGGCCTAGAAAAACCAAGTGATTTGCTCATAGTACTAATTAAGTACCACAGCTGGAGAACCAGCTAGGTGACACAGTAATAGAATGCCAGCCTTGGAGAAAGGAGGATCCAATTGAAATTATTAACTGTTTGCCTCAGTTTCTTCACCTGTAAAATGAGCTGGAGAAGAAATAGCAGACCACTCTAGTGTCTTTTCCAAAACAAACAAAAACAAAACTCAAACAACAACAAAACCCTCCAAATGATGTCACAAAAAGTTAAATCCAACTGAAACAAGTCAATAACAAAAACCCCATTTGAAGTTTGAACTCATGTCTCCTTATTTTAAGTTCTTGGTAGATGAAGCCAGCTGTATTTTTCAGATGGGGATAACTGAGTAAAAAAAAATTATTTGACTTATCCACAGTCATACAGCTAGTAGTTAACAGAGACTGACCTTTAAACTCAGGTGTTTTGACACAAATTTCTCCACTTGTTTCTTTTTTTCAGTTAAGGAAGCAGGTCTTAAAATCATTTTCATCTCTTCTAAAAAAGGTGGCTATTTGTTAGAATATGTATCCTGTGCCTCATAAATAATACAGCCCAGAGTAGATAGGATGCAGATTCAAAGTTGTGACCAAAATGAATAGAAAGGGCAAGATAGAAAATGAAAAAAGGAAGGAATAAAGAGCATAAAAGGAGATATGAGGGGAAAAGAGAATGCACCATATCTATACTTTCAAAATATGGAATCTATCTTCTTTTTTCCTTTTCCTATTTCTCTATTCTGACCACAGAGCTATTAACCTGAGTCACTTAACATTGCACTAGAATCAATTTTTTTTAAAAATAGCTTTTTCAATTTGTCTGAAATAAATCATGTTTATCTGAAAGTATAAGGTCCAAATAGCCTAGGAAACATCTGTGTAGCAATGAAATAAAACTATTTCTCTTCCATCTTTCCCATGAATTCCTGTTTAAATTAACTATTATGCTTATTTTAAGAGATATGAATCTAAACACAACTGGCATGTCTATATAGCAGGGCTTCAGCACTGAGCTTTGGAGGACACATTCTTCTCCAAAGCAAAAGGTCTTTTCCAAGAAGCTTTTCTGTTTTTGACATGTCTCAATGGAAAATCTAAAATGTGACAAGCCTTCTAAGACCCAAGACGATGATGACTGCTGCAAATCCCAGACAATTCAGTCATATCTCCTGTGTTTTTTATGAATAATTTTTATTCAGGAGGGATTGTAATTTGTTGTGGAAGGAAAAAAAAATAAATGAATACTTCTTTCTGCTGCTAGTAATGCATACAGGATTATGCCGAACAATGCTTATTTTTAAAACTACTATCTGAATCAAATCTATGTCAGGCACAAAATATGTATTGACGAGACCTGTCTAACCCATTCAAAGGTTTATAGATTCCCTGTGCATGTAAAAATGCTCACACAGTTCTTGAATATTTGATTTGGCATCTTTATTTGAGCTCCCAAATTGATTTGGAAATTCATGCATAAGCAAATAGTTTCCTTATTGACTATTCATCTAGGAAGTTTGCAGGTGTTGTTTATTTTTTGGAATCATAGTACTAGAAGGAAACAAACAGCTCAAGAGGTTGTCAAATTCATGTCTGTCCATGCACTTTTTGTACTGGGAAAAAGCACTGATTCCGAGGCAGAGGACTGAACTTCAAGCACTACTTTGATATTTATTAGCTAGGTAACGTTGGGTTTGTCCTTAACTCATCTGGAGCTGAGGTTTCCTCATTTGCAAAATTAGGAGATTGATTTTGGGAAACAATTTGTCATTATCCTTTAAAAATGACTAAAATGCCTATACCTTTTCACCCAGAAACCCCATGACTAGGAATATCTCCTAAAAAAGTCAGAAATTTGGTTGTCAAATAATTTTTTTCTACCTCAATTCCCTCATCAGTAAAAAAGGATATCATAAAGACCTGGATCTTCTCAGAAATGCAGTAAACTAAGACAATTCCAATAGATTTGGAATGGAAAATGCCATCTGTATCCAAAGAGAGAACTATGGAAACTGAATCTACATTCAGATTTGCAGATTTAAATTTGCATTTAGATCAAAGCATAGTATTTTCACCTTTTTTTTTTTGCCTTTTCTTTTTGCACAGCATGACAAAAATGGAAATTTATTTTAAAAGCTTTCACATGCTTAACCTATATCAGATTGCTTGCTGACTTGGGGAGGGGAAAAGGAAAGGGAGAGAGGGAGGGGAAAAAATTGGAACACAAAGTTTTATAAAAATGAACACTGAAAACTATCTTTATATGTGTTTGGAAAAATAAAATACTATTGACTAAAGAGAAAGGTATCATAAATACTGAGAGATTTGGCTGCATTTAATGGTAGCAAAGAACTATAACTAGAATAGATACCCATCCGTTGAGGAATGGCATATATCTATATCTATATCTATATCTATATCTATATCTATATAATGGAATAAGATTGCATATATAATGGGTTATTTCTGTACTACAAAAATTATATATATGAATTTTTCATATTCATAGAAGATTTATAGAAACTGATGCAGAATGAAGTAAGTAAGGCCAGGAAAATAGTATATACAAAGACTACAATGTAAATAGCAAGAACAATAAAAACCAAACTATTTATTATAAAATTTGAACTTAGACTTTGACCTTGAGAAAAGTGGAGAAAATACATTTCCCTTTGTTCAGTGCAAAGGTGAGAGAATATGGGTAAAAAATACTGCATATACAGTCAGATGTCATTGGTGTTTTGACGGATTTTATTTAATGGCTTTCATTCTATTTCTTTTTAAATCTATAATTGTGTGGAAATAATTTGGTCTAATCATCCATATAGGAAAAACCAAGTGGATGAAGAATAATTATCATTCAAACCATGGCATTGGAGTTGGATTAACAGATCATAAAGTTATCCAAGATGTATATGTATATATATATATATTCATGAACCATATCTATGGGCTATTCTACCTAATAATATAATCTGTGTTAACCAAATGTTTATCAGTCTAAACGAGGAAGAGAGTTGGTTTTACTTTTGGTAAATTGAATGGTAAAGAATGATCCAGATGGCCTCTCAAGATCCTCTACAATTCATGATGTGGAAGATAAGAGAATAAACTTGTAAGTAGGTTAACATGGGTCCATTTCCCACTTCAAAACACTTGCTAAGTGTGTATTATTTTGACCTGACTTTCATTGTCCTTATCTGTAACATGACCTCTTAGATTCTCTCCAGATTTAGATCTATAAGCCTACAGTCTTGTGACCTGCAAACCTGAGATTGAAAATTAAGCATAAATACCAAGTTTCTCCCTGACACATATAAATAAAGAAACAAAACTATTTTTAACACCAATACTCTTTTTAAAAAACTTTTTAAAAATCTCAATATTTTATTTTTCCAATTACATGTATGTTTCAACATTCATTTTTGTAAGATTTTTGAATTCCAAATTTTTCTCTCCCTTGTTTCCACCCTCCACAAGACAGCAAGTAATATGGTATAGGTTATACATGTACAATCATTTTAAACATATTTTCATACCAATTCTCTTTTATTGGTACCATATGGCTCCAAATCATGAAATATCACAATCTCTGGGAAATCAAAATTGCTGGTAACTCAAAGGATAATAGATATATGAATCATGGATGTAATTAGACTGTAAGATATTACCAGTGATAAGTATAAATTAAATAATAAAAGAGAAATATGACAAAAAGGAGGTCACAACAATGTAACAAGAACAAGAGATAAGTTCATAATCTTAAGAAACATTGGGAAAGACCCCTAGGACACTTGATGGATTCTTCCCCTTACCTCCACCCATTAAGGGCAGATCTAAGGAAGATTCAGAGTATGAAAAGGCATGGACAGGTTGTGATGTGCACCAATGGAAAGAATGCTTATATCAAAGTATTAAAGTATTTATATGGTTCTTTAAAGTTTAAAAAGCATTTTCTTTACATATATTTAAACCACAGAACCTCAGAATCTCAGACTTATTAGGTACACTAGAAACCATCAATTCCAATTTGTATCTAACTAAGAATCTCCCTCTGTAGCATCCCCCCCAAATGGATATCCAGTTTCTTCAAGAACTCCAGGGAGGGCAGGAATCTTCTCACAAAATCTCAGATTTAGAATGGACTGGAGAATCCATCTATTTTAGTCCATACCTAAATAAAGGGTCTTTCTCACCCCACCACATACACAAGTACTTATCTATCCAGCTTTTAGTATATTCAGTGAGCAGGATCCTACTGCTTCCAAAGACTGCCCTTTTATACTTATGGATAGCTTTAATGATTAGAAACATTTTCAGATATCCAGTCTAAATTTATAATTCTTTGTGACCTCTAATCATTGCTCCTATTTCTACCCTCTAGGACTAAGAAGGATGATGATAATAGTTCAGATTTATTTTTTATTTTTAATTTATGAAATAACACAAGCATTCCTATAACATATAATTGCATATAAAACTGCAAATCTATTATGTACAACTTGCTTTTCTGTTTAAATATATAATAATTTTTCTCTTTTTTTTCTTCCCTCTTCATTCCCTAGAGATGGCTACCATTAAACAAAAATAGGTAAGTAGGTGCATTCATACATATACATACTTACACATATAAAATAATTCTATAAATACTTCTATTTATCAGTTCTTACTCTAATATCTCTTAGATAGTATCTTCCTTTACAGGAGCTTTATAATTAATTTGTGTATTTATAAATCAAAGTGGCTTATTTGCTCAACATTGTTCTTAAAACAACAATGGTATTACTGGCTCTGATCATTTCACTCTTCATTATTTTGTGCAAGTCGATCCATGTTTTCCTACAATCGACAAGCTCATCATTTTTTATCACTAGTTCAGATTTATACAATGCTTTAATGTTCCACAAAGAGTTTTACATATAGTATCTTATGCGACCTTTATAGCAATCTTCTCAAATAGTATTGTAATTATCCCCAGTTTGTATGTGAGAATGCTACATTTCAGAGGATTTAAGTGGCTTGCCCAGGTGACACATCTAATAAATATACGAGGTAGAATTTGAACTGTCTTTATGATTCTAAGTCCTGTAAGCTATCTACCATGTAGAACAAGCTTAATCCCTCTTGCCCATAACAGCCATACAATTAAATTCAACAAATATTTATGAACCAGGAACCATGCTAGCTGCTGTGGATATAAAGAAAAAACAGCCCTTCACCTTAAAAATTATTTTAAAGATGCTGATAATGAGAAGATGAGGAAAGGTTTTATGTAGGAAGTGGAAACTGAACTATAGAGATTTTATAGGGTAGAAATAAGGAGAGAAAAGATAATAAAATAAGGAGAGACAAAAGGAAAAGAGGCACACAGATAGAAAAAGAAAATAAATAGTAGGTCAATTTGATTAGTGTGGAGAGTGTGGAAAGGATAGAAATATGAAAGAATACTAGAAAGGTATGCAAGAGTCATATTTTGGAAATATTTAAGTCCCCTGATGCAGAATTTATGGCCATCCTAGAGGCAATAGGAATCCCAGTGAAGTTTTTTGAGGAAGGTGTGGTGGTAACATATTCAGATCTGTGATTTGAGAATATCAGTTTGACAGTTGGGCAGAGAATGGTTTAGGGGCCATAGAAATTGGAGGCAAGAAGACAATTATGTCATTTCCCATTCCTCCCAATAAGTCTTTTCTTCTTCATGCTAAATTTCATTTTCTTCAGCTGATACTCATAAGATATGGAATCAATACCCTTTACCATTTTGGATGTCCTTTGCTAGACATTCTACAGCTTATGAATGCCTTTCATAAAATTTGACATTCTCCTTGAACCAATTAAGATAGTCAGATCATACAAATATTTGAAGATAGCTATCATTTCCCTGATGCCTCCTAAGTGATTTTCTTCTCTGAGCCTAGAGGCATGTTTTACTAATTCTTGTGCAATATGGTCTTGAGTCTTTCCACTATCCTATGCATGCTTTTTAATTTGTTAATGTCCTTTCCAAAGTGTGGCACAAAGAACAGAACATTGTTAATATGGGCTGATAAGAACCAGAGTACAGTGGTACTATCACTTCCTATATTCTGATCATTGCATCTCCTAATGCCATCAAGGATACCATTAGGTCAACAGGAGTTTTTCCCCCACTGTGTACTTGCAAAACTAATATATTTGAAGCATTTTTCCTTATTAAATGTGCCCTTACTAAATTTTGTCTTACTGGATATGGAAACTGGACAATAGAACTGTTCACAGAAAATCCAAATGACCATCTATCAGCTGTGTATGGGGGGGAATTCCTTTATTGGCTGTAGTTAGGGTGGACTGTTCAATGAGGGGCTAGTCCTTTGAATATTCCCTACTTAGATCTAGTCCAAATAACATGGAAATTTTGGATGAGCTTATTTCAAGTCATGATGACTCAGTGGTTTATACCATGTAATAATGGAGTTCCCTAATTAGCTACAGAATTGGGAGGACTGATGACCCAGTGGTTGCTGAGACAGAACTCAGAATAGTAGCTCACTTATTTCTGTCCCTCTCTCTCTCCCCCCCCCTCCTTTCCCCCCCCCTTGTCTCTCTGTTTCTCTTTCTCTCTCTGTCTTTCTGTCTCTGTTTCTCTTTGTGTGTCTCTCTTTTTCTCCCTCTTTGTCTCCCTCTTTGTCTCTCTGTTTCTCTTTCTCTCTCTATCTTTCTGTCTCTCTCTGTCTCTATCTCTGTCTCTGTCTTCCTCTCTCTCCCTTTTCCTCTCTCTCTCCCTCTTCCTTTTCCTCTCTCTTTCACACTCCCTCTCCTTCTTCCTCTTCTTCTCTCTCTCCCTCCCTCCCTTTCCCTCCCCTTCCTCTTTCTTCCCTCCCTTACCCTCTTCTTCTCCATCTCCCTCTGTCTCTCTTTCTCTGTCTGTCTCTGTCTCTCTCTTTGTTTCTCTGTCTGTCTCTGTCTCTCTTCTCTTTCTCTCTCTGTCTTTCTCTCCTCCTTCTCTTCCTCTTCTCTTTGTCTTTCTGTCTCTGTCTCTCTGTGTCCCTCTCTTTCTTTTTCTCCCTCTCTGTCTTTCTGTCTCTCTCTCTGTGTCCCTCTCTTTCTTTTTCTCCCTCTCTGTCTTTCTGTCTCTGTCTCTCTATCTCTGTCTGTCTCTGTTTCTGTCTCTCTCTCTCTTTCTCTTTCTCTCTCTGTCTGTCTTTCTCCCTCCCTCACTCCTCTCTCTCTTCTGCTCCTGTCATTCTTTTTTCCTTCCCTTCCCTACTCTTGGCTCTCAAGTGGAGGGCTCTCATGAATTTCCTTCCAGGAATCAAGTGAGGGCTGCCTAGGCTCCCACCTGGCCAAATACCCAAGTGAGTGCTATTTCTCCTTGGTATTTGATCTTTTCTGATCTCAGTTGAATAAACATGCTGAGATGGGAGTATCAAGCAAGTTTGGGAGATCCAGAGATCCTTTCAGAGGATTCAGACGATTATTCTCAGAGATAAATGTCAGCTCAGTCCACTGGAGTGTCTGTGGCTGATAGCAGCATCTGTAATGGGAGCAAAAATATGCAAGCATATATGCAGAAGGAACAATAGTTATCAGAGGAAAGATAATCTCATGGAGTGGGACCCCACAGGACACATCAAGAAATGCCTCCATTGAACTCAAACGAGGCATGAGCATTAAGAGTCCAATTGGGATGCCTATCCATCAGACATATGTAATAGGAACCTAGTTAAAAAGCTATAAAGGGAGAAAAGGATTTTCAGTGCCAGGAACTAGAAGATACCCATCTGCCCCACATGTGCTTCACTTTTATATTCCAAGTTTGATCTAGTCTTCCCAGGACTTTTGTGTATCTAAGAGAAGAATGTATCCCATATTTGAGGGGATGTTTTATACTAGTGATTTTGCTAGATTTTCTCAGCAAATCCCTTTTCTAATAGATAACAGTCAACTGGCTGATTTTTTTCATTGAAAATATGTTGAATTTATTATATATTATTTTTGGCACTTAATAGTATTTTTTCCAATTACATAAAAAATTAGTTTTCAGCATTTATGTTCAGAAGATTTTGAGTTCCAAATTTCCCTCTCTTATTTCTCCCCTCCCCAAGACAGCAAGCAATCCAAAATAGACTATATATGTTAAACATTTCTATATTAGTCATATTGCAAAAGAAGAATCAAAACAAAAGGAAAAAACACAAGAAAGAAAGAGCAAAAAAAGAAAGAAAAAAGTGAAAATACTATGTTTCAGTACACATTCATTCTCCATAATTCTATCTCTGGATGTGGATAGCATATTGTATCTCAAGTCTATTGGAATTGTCTTCAATCACCACATTGCTGAGAAGGGCCAATTTCATCACAGTTGATCATTATATAATCTTGCTGATACTATGCACAATATTCTCTTGGTTCTATTCACTTCATTTAGCATCAGTACATGTAAATCTTTCTAGGCCTTTCTGAAATCAATCTGCTCATCATTTCTTATGGAACAACAGTATTCCATTATATTTATATACTATAACTTATTCAGCCATTTGCCAATTAATGGGCATTCTCTCAATCCTTGCCACCACAAAAAAGCTGGCTTTACTATATTTTTTCCATAAATCCCTTTTCTAATGGTTATTGGAGTTAACTGACTCTCAATGGAGAACATAGAGATGGGAGCTCAGAAGTACCAAAAGTATAAACCCTCAGGGCTATCTACCCTTAGAATCTTCAGAGCTTTAGCTGTTAAATAACAAATCCCAAGCTGTGAGTTTAAGTGCCCAATTATGAGAGTAGCCACAGAAAGGGTGCCACAGGATTGCAGAATTTAGAGCTAGAAGGGACAGAGAGTTCATTTAGCTCAACTTTTTTTTTGCTTTTACAAATAAGAAAATTGAAGCTTTAAGTGGCTAACATAATAATAGCAATGATGATAGTAATAATAATGAAAATCAACAGTAATATAGCCCTTTGAGGTTTGCAAAACACTTTGTATACATGACCTCAGTTGATCCCCATAAAAACTGTGAAGTAAATACTATGGATAATATAATAGCCCTTTTGCAGATGAGGGAATTTAGGATCAGAGAAATTGAGACTTGCCCAAGATCCCACAAGTGGTTAAATTACAAAGTTAGAACGAAAATTCAACCCCTCTCATGCAAAATTGAGTGTTTTTCCCACTATTCTTCCATCTCTACTGAGCAAAAGAAGAATTTTCACTCCCTTCTCCAAAATCCTATATTTCTTCAAGAATGGTGAATTCTCCAATGGCTGAGTGTCAGAACATACCCATTTTAGCTAGTTTGTAATAGAAATATTTCTGGCAGACTATATATAGGTTGCTTTCTTTTATTTAAATATTCTCAACATGATTTAAACTTTTGTTAATGACTCAAGCGTGTCATTCTAATTTTCAGTTATTATAATGTATTGTGCAGTAGAGGGAGCTGTAGATACAGATATTGGGGTGATGTCAGCAGAGTAAGAAGAAATAAGTACATCTGGGTACGAAGGCAGAAGAGTATTCCAGCTGTGCACAACACCCACGATTCTACTCTTGGAAGATGTTTTGACAATGTGATAGTTGCTGAGGATGGCTGTTGTAAAGCTGGCTTATTTCCTCTACATATTCCCCTGGATAGCCATAACCAGCATCATTAAGTGAAGCAGACAGAAGGGAGGATACATACATGTGTGTATACTTGGGAGAACGTGTAGCTTTTTACCCCCTGAGGATTGTAGGGCATTTGAATTTGAAAAAAGATTAATGGGGTAGCTAGGTGGCGCAGTGGATAGAGCACCAGCCCTGAAGTCAGGAGGACCTGAGTTCAAATCTGGTCTCAGACACGTAACAGCTGTGTGACCCTGGGCAAGTCACTTAACCCCAATTGCCTCAGCAAAAAAAAAAAAAAAGATTAAAAGAGAAGTGAAAGGAAATTTGAAGGCAAAGTGAAACAAGGGGAGATCCATAAAACCCTAAGCTTGCCCCTAATGTGGGATCTTCCAAATGCCTTCCCTTGGTGCATAATATCAGAAAGGCTGTGGTATCTGTGACTCTGACTTCTCACTTTTCAGGGCCTGAAAAGCCATTTTATCTGAGTTTAGGGAGCACAGCTGTGATGAAAAGATTAAGAGATAGAGCAATACATTGGAAAAAGCATTGAATTTGGAGTTAGCAGATCTAGGTAAAAATTCTGTCTGTCTCTTTAGGCAGGTCAGTTAACCTGGCAAATCCCTCAACCTCCCTGGGTCTCAGTTTCCTCATCTGTATAATGGAGTTAGACTAAATGGACTATAAAGTATCTTCCACTCTACATCTATGATGATGGAATGATTCTATGACCTAGCACATTTCCATGAAGGTTACCCAGTATTTAAGTAATGTTTCTTTTTTTTATAACAGCTTTTTATTTTTCAAAATACATGCAAACTTAGTTTTCAATATTCACCTTTGCAAATCTTATGTTCCAAATTTTTCTCCCTCATCCTCCTCCCCCAACATATTCCTATATTCATCATGCTGCATAGGAAAAATCATATCAAAAAAGGGAAAAAGCTAGAAAGAAAAAATCAAGCAAACAAACATCCACATTCAGTCTCTATAGTTCTCTCTATGAATGCTGATGGCTCTTTCCAACACAAGTTAAAGTGATGTTTCATTATAGTTGCTTTTGTTGTGACATGACAATATGAGGCACTACCATCTGCTTGCCAAGTAGTATCCTTGGTTTCCAGAAAATTATCTTCTTTCCTCTTGTTATCAATATCCTTTGACTTGTCAATAGCATGGAAAGCATGACTGCATCCTTCACACAGTAGAGCACACATATTTCCTGGTCACTCACTCTTCTATTTCACTTGGATTGTTAATTAATTAGGTGTGAAGGAAAAGTAGATCTCGTTTTTTCCAAGACATCCTCTCTGTTTTAGGGACCGTTTGCTCAAAGGCAACAGTTCTTCACAATTAGAAGTTCATAACATTTATTCAGACATGAGTTGGATCATAGATTTTCCCCTCAAAATTCAGCAAGATAAAATTCAGTAGGGATAAATTTGAAACATTTTACTTCGATCCTCCCAAAACACTTCACAAGTAAACGATGGGAGGGATATAGTGAGACAGCAGCAATTCATCTGAAAAATATCTGTGTGTCTTAGTGGAACAACATGCTTAAGGTGAGACAGTCATATGATATGGAAACCAAATTGATGTAATTTTAGGGTGTAATGACAGCCAGAATATTGAAGAATAGGGAGGGAATAACTGTTCATTACTTTCTTTTGTTGGTTAAACCTCAACAACAGTATTATATTTAGGCCTAAGTGCCATACTTTAAGAAGGAAATTGATTAACTCATGAGAAGCTAGAGGAAGTTGGAATTCATGCTATAAATGAACTGATTAAACCAGGAATGCACACTCCTGTAATCTCAGGTGTGTGGGGAATGCTGAGGCTGACATATTTCTTGAGCACAGGAATTTTGACCTGGAGGGTACTAGACTAATCAATTGTTGTCATCGATCCCCTGAAAAGGAACAAGAGTGTGCCAGACTGTTGAAGGAGAGGTGAAAGAGCCCAGGTCAGAAACAGAGCAAATTAAAGCTCCCATTGTTAATCAGCATTGGAATAAAATCTATGAATGATCATTGCATGGGAGAGAGAAAAACTCAAAAAGAATGAGTTGATTCTTAACTTGACATAAATTCTTAAAACTGAGGATGTTAAGACTGAAAGAACAGAAATCTCAGAGGGATATGATAACTGTCTTTAGGCATTTGAAAGTCTGTGAAGGTATCAAATTTGTCCTAATTGCCTGAGAAGGCAGAATTAGGAGCAATGGGTAGAAGTTGAAGAGGCAGATTTTGGCAGAGTAAGGGAAAGCCTTCCCAAAGTGGAAATGAGTTTTCACAGGAGAGTTTTAAGAACAAGCTGACCATTTGATCAATGCATTGCAAAGGGAATTCTTGTTCAGCATTTGGTGATCTGCTAAAAGAATAATCATTAAAGTTATTCTGAGTGGATGTAGATTAGATATTAGAAATTGAATGAGAGATACAAGGGATTTCTTATCCTAAGACAGATAGCTGCCCAAGAGAAAGTCTTTGTCCTTAGTGAGTAAGAAGTTAAAGTTTTAAAACAGACTTAATACTTTCAAGAACTGTTTCTTATTTTTGAATCTAATTGTAACAGTGCTATTCAACCAACAATTAATTAACCACTGAGTTAATATTTGTGGAGCTGAATTAGGGCATGGACAAATTATAGAATCTGCTTCTTTGGAATACATTTTCCCTTTTCCTACCCTATTTTTACATATTTTAAAAACATTTTTTAGACTTATTAACAGTTTTTAGTGTATGTTTAATTCATGTCTTTGAATCTTCAATGCCTATCACAAGACCTGGAAGACAGTAAGTATTTAATAAATGTTTGTTCATTGATTCATCAAAAAGCTAGAGGCAATATGAAAAGATAAGTGGACTGCAAATCTGAAGGCTTGGATTTTTTTACAGTGACTTTTCCATTATAAAATGTCTTTGGGGATTTGGGCAAATTATATCAACCCTAAGCTTAAGTTAAAATGAAAGCAATCATACTCACCTTATCAATCCTACAGTGTTGTTATGAAGATTTAATAAAATAATGTCTTGAAAAGGAATAAAGTGCTACTCACTTATTAGTCTTATCTGTCCTAAAGAAATATGTCAGTAAAGGCTTGTGAAAGGATTATTTCTGTAAATGTTTTGAACTTGGATAGAGAGAGAAATGTTTGATTTTCCTTTTATTCTCCATTATCATAAGACTGTATGTAATAAGTATCCCTGTGTGACCTTTACAAGAAATAGCACTTTTGGAAAACATTCTGTCAGATGGTAATAGTTGGTTTGTATCTAATTGCTCTTTAAAGCTGTCACCTGCTAGACTATTTTTTAATCTAAAAAGCAAAATTGAAGATAAAACTCATGGTAATTAATTCATCTACTCTAAATGTACAAAAAGAAAAAAATCTCATAGTATTCACATAATATGAAGGTGAACAGGGTTTCCTGAAGAATCTTAGAATTAATGGCTAGATTATGAGTGATTCCTAATAGAAAACAATAACAAAATGGCAGTTTGTTTTGGTAACTTTCCTGAGAATTTAAAGCATTACTACAAAATTATCTTTTGTCACATTGACTGACTTTCAAATTGATCAATATCTAAAAGTATTGACTTTAGGGGAAATATTCCTTAAAAACTTCATCATTGATATTTTAATGCAATGGAAACTTTCCAATATAATCTAGCCTTACCCATCTCCAGAGTCCTTGCTATGGAAATTGGGTGTGAGTATTGCCTAGGAAATATATAGGCTTTTATTCCTAAGGTTCACATAATCTTGAGTAGGAAAGAGGTTGGGGGAAAAAAAGGAAAAAGGAAAAAAAGAAGAAAAAAAAGAGAAAGAGAAGGAAAAGGAACATCTTTACAAATTAAAAAGTGAATAGAATCTTTGTAAATAACCAGCATTTTGTTGCCTTTGTTGACTTTATTTACAATGTTGTGATATTAACTTGATTTAAATTTTATTTGTAGCTAATCCTAGTAAAGGAGCCTCGCTAAAGAAACCCCAAAATGAAAACTCCAATTATAGTCAGAGCTTTCAGATCAAAGAAAAAAACTGCAAGCTGACCAAAAAAAAAAAAAAAAAAAGAATTCAAGTTCTAAGGATTTACTATTAGAATCACCCATAATTTAGCAGCTAGCATTAAAAAGTAGGGAAAAGCCTGGAATGCAATATTTCAGAAAGCAAACGATATGGGCTTAAGGCCAAGCATTACTTCTCAGAAAAAACTGAGTATCTGATAGTAATCCTACTAGATTATAAAGGTATGAAATGAAGTTTTCTAAGTATTCTTGAACAAAAGACGACACTAAGTAGAAAATTTGAACTTTAAAAATAGAAGTTAAGAGAAACATAAAAAGTAAACACAAATGACAAAAGACTGAATAAAAGGAAAACTGCTTACATTCTAATATGGGGGGATGATACCTATATCCACTCTGAACGCTATCATTACGGGGCAATATAGGCAAGTGTAATTAAACAGAAGAGCTGGGAGATGTCCTGTTATGTCTTGATGATCTTAAAAGAAGACTGGAAAGGGAGAGGAAAAGAAACACACTTGGAAGGAGAAAGAGAAAGGAAGCTTGGGGGAAAAATATCTCACATAACTGGACTGTACAAGGAGAAGTCTATACAAAAAGAAAGAAAGAAAGGGTGAGGGAGTGGCTGAAATTTGAATCTCACATTCATTTAGTCAGTGGAAAGAATATACACAGAGACAGGTGCAGAAATATATATCATTGAATCAGGAAATTAGGAGTGTAAGGGGGGAAAGCACAATTATGGAGAAGGTAGATCAAAAGAGGGAGTAGTCCTAAGAAAAACTTTTCCTAACTAAAGTTATACAAAAATATTTGCAGCATTTTTTGAGGTTGCAAAGAATTAGAATTTGAGGGATTATCGATCACTTAAGGAAGGGCTAACACAATATACATTTATGTTATGTATAACATGACATAACATAATATAAATAACATAATATAATATAATATAGTATAATATAACATAACATAACATAACATAACATAATATAATATAATATATAATAATAACATAATATACAATTATGTATAAAAGAATTAGGAAGAGGATAGTTTCAAAGAAATCTGGGAAGATTTGAATGTGCTGACAGAGTGAAGTTAAAAGAACCAAGAGAAAAATTTACACAATGACAACAATATGGCAAAAACAAACAATTTTGGAAGACATAGGGAGTTAATGTAATTATTAACCATGAGTTCAGGAGACTAATAGTGAAACTTGCTATCCATCTCCTGATAGAGGTGAAAAAATCAGAGTGTAGAATGAGACAGATAGATATATACACTGAAGATATATTACAATATGTAATTATAAAATATAATAAGTTAATATGTATATTTATAAACATATGTATAAACAACATAATAATGTAATATATACACACATGCATTTTGTACACACACATAGTATACACATACCTATACATGTATACACATACATAGACATAAGCATGTATATAGTTATATACATGTGTGTATATGTGTATGTATATTTTTTTGGACATGGTCAATGTAGGAATTTGTTTTGCTTAACTATAAACAAGGGTTTTATTTTTCCTTCATTCTTAGTTGGAGGGAAGGTACATGCTTGTTTATTGAAAGAAATAAAATTCAATTTAAAAAAGAAAATAAATCCTGGGTTTGATTCCTCTTAAATTAAAAAATTGAAAATATTGGATAGGATGTTAAATTGTAGGTGAAAAATGTAATTAATACAACCTGAAATATTGACAAAAACAATTCAGGTTGTTTCCTTGCCAATCTTAATAGGAAAAAGTTAAGGTGGTAAATTTTGTCCATAAAAACACTTGATATCAAGGCTCACAATTTGCAAAGAAGAACATGATCCCAACCAGTTTTATTTTTAAGATGATTTAAGATGATATTTCAACCCAAGAAATAATGAACTAAATTAGATGGGGTATCTCATGTTTTATTGAGAGATAATTTTCGTTTTTTTTTTTTAATAAGGAGGGTGACACCACCTGTTTGCAAAGGGTCTGAGAGAAAAATCTTTTTATTCTCTACCCAAAGCCTACTAGTTTGTAATAAGTTCATAACTGGTTAACATGGAGATTTTCTTCATTTTAAAATATATTTTTATCCTGACCTTAAATACAAAAAAGGAGCATTTTTGCATGCACAGCAAAACTCACAAAAGTATTGTATATGAAACCCTTAATCTTAATTTTATATTGCCTGTTTTTTAAAAGATAATTTCCAAGTGTTATTTTTTAAACACTGTAAGCACTTCATAAGTATTTTTATTTTTACTGATGAATTAACTTTTGTTCCTTAATTACTTCTTGTCTCCTGATTTCAGTATATTTTCATTGTGTTCCAAATGATTACTTCCAAATGATTACTGATCAACAAATATATATTAAATTCTTATTATGAACAACTATCTCCTCTGCCCCATTCTTTCAGTCTAGACTAGTAATATCAATGTTGTAGGGAATTCCTTGTAAAGAAATACCTGCAACCAATGCAAATCAACAACTATCCTATAATTTTAATAGAGATTTGTCTGGGATATTGAGAGATTAAGTGGTCTGCCCAGAGTCATGAAAATGGCATGTTTTAGAGTCTGGACTTTAAGCCAGGTTTTTCTGACTCTGAGACTGGCTTCAACTTCTTTACACACAACCCAATGTGTATGACCTCTCCCATGTGTTACCTAGCCATGCAGATTACTTTTGCAATATCCCTTTCCATTTGTTTCTTGACCATTTATGTTCCTCAGGCACATTCCCTTTTCTCCCAGTGGTGGGGGCATCTTTGAGAGGGCATAACTTTATATTTATGGAGACAAGTTTCCTTGTAATTTATTTTCCTGTATTTTGGAATTAAATTATTTTTGCTCTAGATCAGTTGTCTCCTAATGGGTCTGGTAAAAGAAACATTGACATGAGTTTATGTACAATGGTTTTTGAATGAATACATATCCAAATTGAGCTTTGAAAATAAGATAGTTTTTGGAAAGTGTTCATATAAGAGGTAGGGAAAATAAATGAGAAAATGAGTATCATAATGAAAATATATGCTCAGATGTTTGTGTAGAGAGAATAAGGGAGATAGGTAAATGCTCAAGGATTATACCAGAGCTCACAAAATGTAAAAAGATCTAAAGAAAGACTTCTAGCACTTTGACTAACTCCACTATGGGACACATATGGAAGAACATGGACCAGAATCACATAGGATGAAAAGGCATTATTAGATTTTAATTTTCATTGATGGAAAGAATGAGCACATCAAAATACCAATGGTTCCCAAACTAACAGAATAACTGAAAAAATAAAAGTCTATAGTTCTTGACAATGGATGACATTTTAAATATGTTTCCTTTCATATTTTTGAGACTTTTTTTGAGAAAAATTTAATGAAGCTTTGATGAGTGTTTTTGCTTTTCCTTCAAGTCACTTGAAGAATTGGTTTTTTATTCTATTTTATTTTATTCATTGTAGTTTTGAAGATTGATGATAATATGCTTTAAATTTTCCTATTTTGTACCTTTATTGTATTCATTTTATTTTCAGACTATCACTTTTCTTTGCTACTTCTGAAAAATGTTTTTAGAATGAATTGCCTGAAATATAGAAATTAGATCATTTTATTTTTTCCCTTGAGACTACA
Source organism: Myrmecobius fasciatus (assembly GCA_023553655.1). NCBI lineage: Eukaryota > Metazoa > Chordata > Mammalia > Dasyuromorphia > Myrmecobiidae > Myrmecobius > Myrmecobius fasciatus. Next base: position 333,150 of record JAJPUD010000189.1, on the reverse strand, counting down.
ATAATCCTGAAGTTTTCTTTTTATGACATGTCTTTCATATCTGTCCTTTCCATCTGTATTAGTACCAAATCTTTTCCTAAATGAATTGTAAAAGCCTCTTTTCACTCCCCACACCATTTCTTACTCATGGAGAGATTGTGTTGATTTCAAGGTACTCTGGGAATTTACAGAACTAAAACTATAGTTTACAGGTCCCCATCAATGTATTTACCTTTAATAGTCAGTCAGTTGACACAATCAGCTAAAAGCAAAGATTTACTGAAAAGATATAAAATAAAGAGTAGTGATGAAATATTCTCATAAGCCTTTGCCACACTTTCTCACAAGTATACAGACCTTTGAGAAGAAAGAATGAACACAGAATATGCTAGTAGAGAGGAGTACTTGTAAAGAATCCCTTTTCACACTTCCAGCCCTCAGACCCTGGAGTCTTTTCATGCTATCCTCACAGTTTTATTTGTACAGACATTTCACTATTTTGGGATTTTAAGCCTGTTCCTTTTTGCAGCTCCACAACTAGTTTAATTCCACAACTAGACTCTGTGGACCTTGTTTATGTTGGGCAAGGTGGAGCACATTTGATAAATAGTTCTGCTATTCTAAGACACATTGTTGATGGGGGGAAGAGAGCACCTGCCCTTCACTCTCAGCTTCACTGAGTAAAAAAGTAGAGTGATGTTTCTTGAGTTAAGTTCCTTCTCTATAGCTAGATTTTTTTTGACTTGACTGACAGCTTCTTCTTGTTCAACTGACTCCTTAGAGTGTCTTATCTTTTAAAGGCCACAAAAGGTGGCTATTGCACTACCCAACCAATGGATCACTGTCCTATAATTTCATCAAGAAATTGATTAAATAATTCTGATGGACATGGCTCTCTTCAACAATGAAATGTTTCAAACCAGTTCCAATTGTTCAGTACAGAAGGCCATATACACCCAGAGAGAGGGACATGAGATATGGACTATAACATATCATTTTCATGCTCTATATCGATGATTTACTTGCATTGTGTTTCCTTTCTCTGATTTTTTTCTTGTAGATACAATTTTTCTTGCACAATAATGATAAGTGTGGAAATATGTATACATATATTCGACTTGTCAAATATTTTAACATAATTAACATGTAGTGGACTTCCTGCCATCTAGGGGAGGGGTAGGGAATAGGGGGAAAAATTTGTAATGGAAAGCTTTGTAATGGTCAGTGTTGAAGAACTACCCATACATATGTTATGTAAATAAAAAGCTTTAATAAAAAAAAGAAATTGATTAAATAACTTTTTCACCTCATCTAAGGGTACAATAAAGCATAAACACTTCTTTATCATTCCTTTAACATAAAGGCTTTGAACCATTCCCTATAATATTTGAATGCAAGCTACTCCAAGCCATAGAATCACAGGATTTGAAAGGTGAAAGGTGCTTTGAAATCCATCTAATTCATATAAATCAAACTCAGTTATGAAAGTTATCACCAGTATAAATGGCCATCCAGCTTTTGCTTAAAAACCTCCTGACTCAGTTATTCAGTGTATTAGCTAATCCTTGCAGCTTTGTGTCGTCAGAAAATTGGATGATAGATTTACCATTTAATCCAAGTTAATGATAGAGACTGGGCTTGGGATGTTATTAGTAGAAGAATTACTAGGCAAAGAAACTCCAACCAATGCAAATTACCACCTTCTTTGAAAATCAGAGCACTGAGAGGAAAAATGACTTACCAAGAGTCATACAGCCTAAAGAAAAAAAAATTGGTAAAGTCCTAAGGCTATCATCAAGAGTCAAAATCAAGAGCTCTAAAATCAAAGAAAAAATACTGTGAAAGTATAAGAAAGAAGTAATACAAGTTTCAAGGAACTATAGTCAAGATGACACAAAACCTGGCAACTTGGAATGCATTTTTTAAAAATAAAGAACATTTGCTTACAACCATATATAATTAATCCTGAAAAGGCTGAGTATAATACAAGAGGCAGAGAAAAAGGTTTTTAATGGAACAGATGATTGTCATTTCTAATGAAAAGACCAGAACTGAGTAGGAACTTTAAAATGAAAGTACAAAAATAAAGAAAACCCTAGAAATAATTGCAGAGAATCGTGGGTGATAAATTGGTGCAGAATGAAGTGATTTGGATCAGGAGAACAGTTTTAAAAAGACAATAACATTATAAATGAAAACAACTTTTTAAGAATTAACTCTCACCCTTGCTTTGATTATGATTCTAGGGGAACAATGATGGAACATTTTTCCTCACCTTCTGACAGAAAAATATTCAACTCAAGATGCAGAAAGAGACTTACATTTTTGGACATGGCCATCACATTGATTCAATTCACTTAATTGTGCTTATTTTTTATAAGAATATTTTTCCTTCTTTTCATATTTCTTTTAGTAGGGAAAGAAAGTGGAATGGGGAAATTAGTAATATTGATGGCAAAAATAGCGGTCCTCTGAAACATTTTTTAAACAGAAAGAGATTCAGAAGGTTGCACAGAGAAGAACAGTTTTGAAAGAAACATGTAGAATTATTAAATACCTTTTCTTAAGGCAAGTGATGTAAATAGAGAATTATGATTTCACATAAAATCATTTTTAATGTTCTACTCTGTATATGGAAATGCTCTTTTTTGGTATTTAAGTTTAGAATTTAAACATTTAAAAAGTGGGAAATTATTCTGTCCATTCTCATTGTTTTAATTACTATGGTCCCATCACATGAAACAAAGTAGATCATATGTCTTTTTTTGAGTCTCCATTTTTCTCTCAATATATCTTTAAAAAAAATCCACCAATGACCTTTTAGTTGTCCTTTGCTTACCTGCTCTGCATCTGCTCATTATGACTAATTTTTCATAGGATTGTGACACACTTCTATATTCATTCTCTGTTATCTAGTCTTTCTTACAACTTCTTTACATGTTTTATTTTTCTAATTTTAGTTGATGAATGAGTTCCTTTTTTCTTCCACATTGGTATCTTCAGCCAAATTCTGTAGTTCTTCCTCTTTGGAATAGTTTCTCTTTGTATCATCAGGATTTATTTTTGAGTAAATCTTGTTCCTTCTGGGATGACTTTGCCTTTAGTGTTTAGTTCATAGGATCCTACCTATATTTCCTCTGAAATCTTTGAAATGCGCTCCCCCTAAATCTATAATGCTTTAAAGACTATAAGTGGATTTCTTCTGCTCTTTCACAAACTCAAGGAGGGATTAATCAATTCCCTGATGAGTTCCCATCATTTCTTTTCTAGGAGTTCTTTCTTATTATTGAGAAGCAGAGTCAGAATAAAATTTCTTCTTATTGGTTCCTCAACCTTTTTGTTTGTTTGTTTGTTTGTTTGCTGAGGCAATTGGGGTTAAGTGACTTGCCCAGGGTCACACAGATAGAAAGTGCTAAGTGTGTGAGGCCACAATTGAACTCAGGTCCTCCTGACTTCAGGGCTGGTGCTCTATCCACTCTGCCACCTAGCTGCCCCCTCAACCTTTTGAAAGTATAAAAATTACTAAGGCAAGTCAAAAAGTTATTAGTTGCCCTGCATTTGGCAGAGAGAATCTAAGTAATATCTAAGTAATTAAAGTTGATAAACATTGCTAGATTGTGCCTCTGTACTAGAATTGGGTTTGAAAAGTCTAAAAAAGGAAAAAATGCTAACAGCTCATTATCTTTGTTGCCTGTTTCTCACATTCTATCATTTCATAAAGTGAAATGGGGAAATTCAACTAGTCAACAACTCTAACCTCACCTACAGAAATGATTATCTAAGCTTGTTTTCCCCTATTTCATTGTATTTTCTGCGTATTTCTTTGTATCAATCCTGATTTTCATGATTCCATTCATATTTTCAAATTGTTTCCCATTTTATGAGTTTTTCAATATCTCTTACTTTTAATTAAAGAAAATTTAATTTTCTATAATCCTCAAGTGCATTTTTTTATCCATTTGAATGCATCTCTCAGGACTTCTTGTACCATTTCTGCTGCTACTTCTGAGACTTATTTGGCATGCATTTCTTGTTCTCTTCCCTCCTTGTTTCTCTCCTTCCCTTTAATTTTAATTTTCTTGTGAGAATTGTTAGTAATTTAGTTTGTTTTCATTATTTTTGAAGGACATCATGTGAAGTCTGTCTTCTTTGTGATCTCTACTATGTACTTTAACTTTTTTATTCTTTCTTTTTGGTTTTTCTAAGATTTGCTCTATGTTTCTTAGCTATGATTCCAGTAGGCTCATCTTTTATAAGCATTTCAACCAACACTTCTTTTCTTCCATTTGCTAACTGACCAATTATACTGTACCTTTTGTAATTTATAATTTTTGTTTCTTTGGGGATCTACTATAGTCATTGTATGTGTTCTGATGATGTTTTGGGTTAAATCTGGTTGTGAGGTCATCAAGAATAATGTGTAGGGATATGTGGACCCTCAGATCCATAAAATGCTAGGATATTATGTAAATATCATTTACTAAATTAGATCATTTAGATCAAAAGGAAACGCTACGTATTATACAGAATTATAGAATCTTGACACTGGAAGTGTCCTTGATGAGGCAGCTAGGTAGTACAGTGAATAGGGTTCTATGTCTTGGGTTATTGAGGAATTATTATCCCCCTATAAAATGGGGTTAACAATAGCATTCACCTTCCAGAAACATTTTAAGTATAAAATGTGAGAATATTTATAAAGCATTCTATAAAGCTTAAAATGCTATAGAAATGCCAGCTATTCTATTCTATCTAGTCCAATCAGTATCTGAATAAATATCCATTCTTAAATGTAACTGGCTGATAATTGACTAGTTTTTCCTTATCTATAGTTTAGATCTACCTCATTAAAATTTTACTTCATTTGTCTTTAGTTCTGCCATCTAGGGAAAAGAAAACAAGTCTGCTTCTTCTTATACATAACATTTCTTCAAATATTTAAGGACTATTATTTATTATTCATTTTTTTCTAAGCCTTTTTTTCCAGATGAAATATTCAGTTCTTTCAAATGACGACCATATGATATGGTATTAATTTCTTTTACCATCTTGGTTGCCTTCCTGTGGATGCTCACCAGTTAGTCAAGGACTTTCCTAAAATATAGCACCAAGAACTAATCACAATACTCTAGATATACTCTGAATGTAGGGCAAAGTCCAGCAGGACTGTAACTTCCCATCTTCTGAATATTTTGCTTCTAAATGTTTCCAAAGATCCCATTAGCTTTTTGGCTACCATATCATACTGTTGTCTCATATTGAGCTCAAAGTCCACTAAAATTACAAGATCTTTTTCAGATGAATGCTTGTGTTCTACATCTTGATCTTATGAAATTGATTTTTGACTCCTAATATAAGACTGTATTTTTCCCTATTCAATTTGAACTTATTAGATTTAGCCCATCATTTAGGTCAAACACAGCTGTGTTACTGTAACATAACTTGGTGTTGCTGACTCACATTCTATTTATGCTTACAAGATTTGTCTGTCAGGATCTTTTTAGATTCCCAACTCTATCACCAAACATGGTAACTATCCTTCCCAGGTTTGGTCATTTACAAATGTTATTAATTACTCTATCTTTGCCTAAATAGGGATCAATGACAAGTGCAGGGTCAAGCACTGATCCTGGAGGAACTCCACCTGAGACCTTCTTTCATAAACCATTAATGACTACTTTTGGTCTGATTAATCAACTAATCTTGAATCCACCACATCTCTCTATTTCATCCAAATAACCCATTTCTTAGGTCCATTCTGCCTCTGGATCACGATTTATGAAACCTTTGGACTCCAAATCCCTGAATCTTAAAGACTGTTTGTGTGACAGCGATCTGAGCTGCTTTGTTCAGTTTGTCAATTGCTCCTGTATTAATCTAGATAAAATTGGTGCTTAATTGTCTATAAAAGTGATATTATGAACTCCTTCACCATAGTGTATTTGGATCACTGCAAAAGGTGACTAACTGTCTGGTTTTTAATAGCTTACTCTTTAAAAAATAGTATTCTGTTTTTCCAAATACATGCAAAGATAGTTTTCAACAATCTTTGTAAAACCTTGTGTTCCAATTTTTTCTCTCTTTCCCCTCTTCTCAAGACAGCAAGCAATCCAATATAGGTAAAGCATATTCAGTTCTTCTAAGGATATTTCCATATTCCTCATGCTGCATAAGAAAAATCAGATCAAAAGTGAAAAAAAACCATGAGAAATAACAAAACAAGAAAATCAACATCAGCAACAAAAGGTGAAAATACTGTTCTTTGAATCACATTCAGTCTCCATAGTTCTCTCTCTGGATGCAGATGACTCTTTCCATCACAAGTCTATTGGAACTGACTGGCTCACTTTTTAAATATGTTCCTGTCCCAAAACTGCAGGGAGGGTGGGAGGTGGGGGATATGCTGAAGCTGAATTCTCCTGTGAATACATATATCTAGATAGGGTACAAGGAGTGGGAGGAGGGGAGGATGAATCAAAGCTGGAGGGAGAGAGAGAAATGAAAGAGCTATTTCATTCAAAAGTTCCAGCCCAGCCCAGAATGTGGGTCACTGGAATGGCCTGGGGCTCCCTGTTGCACTCTCAGCAGTCTCAGAGAATTGGTGAGGAAAAGTTTTAGCTTATTATATATTTTCTTGTTGTAAAATTGCCATTGCTTGCTCTCTCCCCTGCTTCCAGATGATATTTCCCACATGCATCGTATTTGTGACTTCTCCAACTCTCTCACCTACTCCTCACTCCTTTCACTGGTTTTACTGTTTTGATATCTAAAAATATCCATACTCAGAAAGTTATTCATATAGCTCATTATCTCGAGCTTTGGGGAAAGGAAGGACATGATAAATAAACCCTATAAATAAAGCTTTGAAATGCAATTTTTTAAAAGTTTTGCTGATTTTCCAGCAATCAATCCTACAATTAATTGATTTTTGGTTCTTGTGTAGGAGATCAACATTTTTTGCCTGCAGTTTGGTGAAGCATATGAAGCCCTTTGTAAGATAATATTTTTAAATAAGTGAGGGATTTCTATTAAAGGTTAGTGTAAATAAAGATGTAATTTTTTTCTAAGTTCACAGATTCCTCTTGAAATCTATCCATAGCCCCCAAGAACTCTTGTAATAGTTTTATAGATGTCTTTGTATTATAATCTTATATATGCATATTTGCATTTGTATCTAGACACACACACACACATATGGATTCTATCATTGAACACTCAAACTTCATAAAGCTTTGATTTTATTAGGCTTTCCTGCATTTCAGGAAACTTAATGATATTCTTCCATTAAAAATGCAATGAAATATATATATATATATATATATGTGTGTATATATATTATTTTTTATGAAACAGCATCAGCACTTATTTTCTAACCCACTGCTATGTATTTAAGATTTTCTTTTCCAGTTCTGCTCATCTGAACACAGATATTATTTCCCAAAGTATTATCCAAAATTTTAACTAGATAGCTGGTCTGAAATGAGGTCAGTATTTATCTTTTTAGGGGATGACTTTTTCTTCATTATGTCTCCCTATACAGTGAATGTTGGCCTAGTTAGTCTCAGTATAATGATTTTTAACCCAGTTTCAGTGCTCCTACTGAATCAATGTCACTATCACAAAAACTACTTTTTCAATTGGCTTCTTTCTCAGGACCCACAGGGAGCTGAGGGCTGTTGTTCTTTGTTTTATTTTTTCTTTTCAGAAAAGGTCATAGGACATATTTCTGAGGCCAGGTGGAAAAAGTCCCTTAAGGTTCTTTTTTTTGGGTTAAGCAAAGCACTGAATTCTAAAAGATAGTTTTTAAAAACAGCTAAAATTAAGCAGAGGTAGAATATAAAGTAGAGAATAGGCAATAGAAAGTCTTTAATTCAGATGTTATATTACATATTTTTAAAGTTCCTTTATTGCATTGTAAAAATATAACTGCAAAAATAAATAAGAGATTTACAAATATACATAGTAACTATTTAAAATCTAAGGATTAGCAGCAAGAGATAGAGAAATTACATTCAAAATAATTGTGGACAATATAAAATATTTGGGAGTCTACCTGCTAAGACAAATCCAGGTACTATATGAACACAATTAAAAAACACTTTTCACACAAATAAAATTAGTTCTAAACAAGTGGAAAAATATTAATTGCTCATGGGTAGGACAAGCCAATATAATAAAAATCACAATTCTACTTGGTAATCTATTTATTCAGTATCATACCAAAGTGCCAAAAATTATTGTATAGAGCTAGAAAAAATAATAACAAAATTCATCTGGAAGAATAAAAAATCAAGATATCAATGGGGAAAAAAGATGAAGGAAGGTAGTCTAGCAATACCAGATCACAAAATGGTAATTACCAAAACAACCTGGTACTATGTAAGAAATAGAGTGGTGGATCAGTGGAATAGATTAGATGCATTATAGCTATAAAATGACCATAGTAATCTTGTAGATGATAAACCCCAAAATCCAACTATTTGGAACAAAACCTCAAAATTTGACAAAAACTTTTGGGAAAACTGGAAAACAGTATGATAAAAACTAAATATAGACCAAGTATATAGTATAAACTCAGGATATCGCAAAATAAAGTCAAAATTGGTATACAATTTATACAGAAAGCATGATATCATAAGCAAATTAGGAGAGTATGGATAAAGGAAGAATTTAGAACCAAACAAGATATGCAGATCATTATAGCATGTAAAATAGAGAATTTTGATTAAAAAAGGTTTTGCACAAACAAAACCAATGCAACCAAAATTAGAAGGAAAGCAGAAAACTGGAAAATAACCTTTGTAGCAACTGTCTCTAACAAAGGCCTAATTTCTCAAATACATAGAGGACTCAAATGTTATGAAAGAAGTTATTCCCCAACTGATAAATGATAAAAGGATGTGAACAGATTGTTTTCAGACAAATAAATCAAAACTATCTATAATCATATGAAAAGAAATATTCTAAATCATCATTTATCGGAGAAGTGCAAATTCAAATAACTCTGAGATATTACCTCATACCTATTTGATTGGCTGATATGACAAAAAAAAAGAAAGTGTTAAAAATTGAGTGTGTGGGGGGAAACTGAGACATTAATGCATTGTTGGTGGAGTTGTGAACTGATCCCTCCTTTCTGGAGAGCAATTTGGAACCATGCCCAAAGGGCTACAAAACTGTGCATACTTTTTGATCCAGAAACACCATTGGTAGGGCTGTATACCAAGAGATCAACAAAGAGGATATATATATTTGCTTTTTGCTGAGGCAATTGAGGTTAAGTGACTTGCCCAGGGTCATACAGCTAGGGAATGTTAAGTGTCTGAGATCAAATTTGAACTCAGGTCCTCCTGACTTCAGGGCTGGTGCTCTATCCACTGCTCCACTTAGCTGCCCCAAGAGGATATATTTGTACAAAAATATTTATAGCAATTCATTTTTGTGGTGGCTATGAATTGGAAATTGAGAAAATGCCCATCAATTGGAGAATGGCTGAGCAAGTATATGATTGTGATGGAATATTGTGTCTTATAAGAATTTACAAGCAGGATGATTTTAGAAAAATCTGGAAAAACTTAAATGAATTGATGCAAAGTGAAGTGAGCAGAACAACATGAAATGATGCAAAACTTAAATGAGGAAAACATTGTACACAGTAGCAGCAATATTGTATAATATAAAATTGTGAATGATTTCACTATCCTCAACAATACAATGATCCAAGACAATCTCAAAAGACTCATGATGAAGCATGTTATCCATCTACAGAGAAGGAACTAATATTGTTTGAATACAGACTGAAATAAACTACTTCTCCCCCTCCTCCTCTCTTTCTTTCTTTTTTGATTCTTCTTATACAAAATGACTAATATGGAACATTAAATGATCAGACATGTATAATCTATATCAGATTGCTTATTATCTCAGAGAAGGGGGGAAGAGGAGGGAAGAAATGAGGGACAGAATTTGGAGCTCAAAATGTTTAAAAAATGTTTAAAAGGTTATTTTAACATGTATTTTGGAAAAAAATAAAATGTTATTCAAAAAAATTTGAGTACAGCTATTTTTATTCCTTTAAGTGATTTTCTCAAATGCTTCTTTAATAGATGTGTTGTGTTTATAAAGCAGTGCTCAATTTTTTATTTAAAAAAATCTGAAACCAGTTTAACATTTTTCATTCTAATTTAAGAAATATTAATCACAAATGATAATATTAGGTAAGGGTTGAAGTGGGAGTTGGAGGCTAAAGCAGTAAAACAAATCTTTTTAAAGTTTCTTTCTCTTCTATTCTTATGTTCTCCAATTTTTATTCATCTCAAATTTTTATAAAATTTAGGCAATTTCTGTGGTTATAATAATAGACATACAACTTTCCTCATTTGTAGCATTTTAGTTGAGCTGTGTTACGACCCACTGATTACATATTTGCTCTGAATGAACAGTATTATATATGCTTATTGCTTTCAAATTCTCAAAGATTTTAAGAATCAAGAAAGATGAGAAATATTTGAAAACTGGATATAGTTATACCCACTTTCAAAGATAGGAAGAAGATTGATTCTCAAAACTATAAAAAGCATGATGTTGATCTTGCCTAACAAAATTCTAGAATGAATTATTAAAGAAATAATTTGTAGTTGTTTAGATGGCAAAATGGTATTATGGGTCACATGACCAAAAAGATAGAGGACTTTACATTTTCTCCCATTTGTGTGAACTCTCAAAATTCTTCAATAATGTGAATTATTCCCAAAAGATAAGTAATTACAGCCATCTCTCTTGGCCAAGACATCAAGAAGTCTGATAAGGCAAAATCTGATGAATTAACAGCAGAGAATGCTAATCATTAATCCTCAACACAATCATTCAGTACTCCCTTTCCCCCATCAGCCCCCAGTTCTTAAAGGGCACCATGACTAGATCCAAAAGCTTGTACTCTTAAGATCTACTCAGCAATCGCAATCTTTGTCCTCAGGGTCCCATTCTGTGGCAATAGAAATCAGTTCTCCAACCATCTTTCTCCTGTCCCTCCAACATGTGCAGGAGAGATAGAGATAGAAAAATTAGAAGCATGTTTTACCTGGAGCTACAGCAGCAGTACTCAGCTGGAGAACTAAAGAACAGAAGGAATTAAGATAGTTACAACTTGTGTGGACAGCCACAGTGGCTTGAAATAAAAGGAACTGATATTTGCTTGGGCTTAATTCTGTTCTCCCATAAGTTACTTGAAGAAGATAGATGAAAATGAATTCCTCAAAGTAGGAGGAGGCTGAGGCAGCCTTGAAGTTCATTCCTGGGGAATGTGACAATAGATGGGAAATAGTTGAAAAATGAACAATAGGAAAATAAAGGGAAAAGAGCCTGAAATTACCAAAGATTTTGGAGGGAAGAAATTTTATTTTAAAACCTTGAACCAAAAAAAATGAATCAACAACTGATTTGTAAGAGAACTACAGCAGATTCCATACAGTTCCAGAGAGAAATAAGAATCATGAAATCAGAATTTATAGCCTATATAGCAAAAATAATTGGCCAATAGCAAAATTTGAATCATGGTGATACATCTTCATAACAAAATGAAAGAAAAAATATTCATTGAGAATACAAATACAGATATAGAAGTGAAGTATAATCTTGAAGAACAGAATCAAAAAGCGATAATATTAAGAGAACATGTTATCTTTGTACAAGCAAAATATATTGACCTCAAAAACTGAATGCATAGAGAAAACTTAAAGGTCACAGATCTCCTAGAAGAAGTCTAAACACCATAATGAAAGAAATTATAGATGAAAATTGCTCAGAATTCCTGGACACAGAAAAAGAAAGTGCCAATCAAAAGAACCCACAAATCACCTTAAACACCCCACCACCACTACCATTCTGTAAACTCTAAGATGTACTTAAATTTAACAATTCTCATAATTAAACTTTTTTTCAAGTAACCAAAAGACCTTTAAATATGAAGGAAATGAAATGTAAATAACATGACTAGTTTATACACACCAACATATATAGAAAGGAATGGAATAACATGGTCCAAAAAGCATAGGATTCAAGAGGAAAGCTGAGGCAACATGCCCTGCAAACCTGATTAATCATCAATGAAAAAAGATGCATTTAATAGGAGAAGCATTTGAAGAATTCCTATTAAAAATCCATATGTGAACATATATTTGTTTTGAAAATACTCCACACAAGGTAATAAATACAGCTATCAAGGAAGGCATGTGATAAAATAAATTATCTTAGAGAGTAAAAGAAAAAAAAAGGAGACAACAATAACAACAATAATACAATATAACAATTGAGGAATCAGTAAGAAATTTCTCTCTAAAAGTATTGGAAGAGGTAAGATAAATATAGAACTTAAAGAGAATTAAGCAAGAAGGAATAAGCCTGAAACACCACAAACTAAATCTCATAATACCCCACCTATGATTGAATCAATATTTTTATGGGAATAAATTGCATATAGGAAGGAGAAAGGAAATGAAAAATGTAAAGGGGAATGTTTGATGTAATCTCAAGAAGTCAATAGTAAATAATGAAGGGAAAATAACTCCTGTAGTCAATAAGAAAGAGGAGTGCTGTAGTGGATGGGTGAGGTGGAAAGGGAACGACTGAAATGAGAAAAGAAAGGGCAAAATATTGATTTAGTAGTGGGGAGGGGTCCCACTGAAAAGGGTGTCTTCACCCTTCGAGAAAATATTCTGTAATAGGGGTAAACAGCTTATACAATGGATATAATCTACAGGAATTTGGTGTTTAGAGAAACCACCACATTTGAAAGAGTGGAGTCCAAATTCCTGGGGGCCACCAAAATCCTAAAGAATGAGATTTGTCCAAAAGTGAGAGAAAGAAATTAAAGTCTCCTGCTATTATTGTATTACTATGTCTCTTTTCCTTTCTTTCTTCTTTCTTTCCTTCCTTCCTTCCTTTCTTTTTCTTTCTTTCTTTTTTTGGCTGAGGCAATAAGTGCCTGAAGTCACATTTGAACTCAGGTCCTCCTGCCTTCAGGCTTAGTGCTCTATATCCACTGCCATCTAGATGCCCCAAATTTTTTTCTTTATAAATTTAGATGTTAAGGTATATGGAGGATAGGGGAGAAAGGATAACTCCAGGGGCATGAGGTCTAGAGGAAAAAGAAAGATAGGAAATAGGGGAACCCTAAGTAGGATCAGGAGAGGGAGAGTTTCTTTGGCAATACCTGAGTTTCTGTTCATGGTAATGAATTTACTAACTTAGTAAAGATAAATCAGGGACTTAAAATGGTACTTGAGATTACATAATGTCTTTTCTTTCTAAGTACTTCAAGTAAACTTCCAGTTTAGAATTATTAAAACTTTTTTCCCTTGAGGGGAAGGACTAAATTTTAAAATTATTAAAAAAAACTCGGAACATTATTTTCTGGCATTATTAGATTTATTATATTTGTTTCAATCAAGTATTGCTACTATTCTTTCTTTTAATGGTAGGGATCTGTTATTCCACTGGTAAAGAGAACTTTCAAATGAGTAAATTTTCTCAACCAATGCAGGTCAGTTCCTTCCCAACAGTTATAATCTTAGAGTTGTTTGGCCATATTGATGTTAACTGACTCTCCCAGAGTCACACAGTGCTAGTATGTGTCAGAAATAAGACAGGTACTCATATTTTAGGGGCTGTCTATCTCTACAACTATCTATCTGTTAATGTCATGTTGTCTTTTTTCTTTAGATACCAAAAGTCAAAATTTCAGCTCCAAGCAGCAATGACGCTTCATAATTCAAAAATCCTTGTTCATATTCATTTTGGTTCTTAAAGTAACTTTTTAAGGTTGATAGAGCAGAGATTATGAGTCCCATTTTTCAGATGTGGAAACTGAGGTTTAGAAACATTAAAGGACTTATATGAGGTTATAGAGAGGCAAATTGGGACTATTCTATCTACCCTACTCTCCAGTGCCTTTACTTTTTTTTCCTTGCTCATTTCTCCTTATAGAGAAGATTATTAGGTCATCTATGGTCAAAATATCATTTTTGTCTTTTTGGTCTATTTTATGTTAAAATGTCCATCTTGTTTCCACATCATTATCTTATTGCAGTAAGCTATATAACTTCTCTGTGGTCCTGACTTTTCTGTGTGTATTTTAGTTATAGTTATCAAGAAACAGTGCATCTTCAGTAAGTATTCTTGGCTGATTTACTGACTCAATATATTTTTATATTTCAACCCTTTGATCCCTGGTACTCCCAAACCCTGAACAAAATGAGAGCTAAAATATCTTTCTATAGAAGAACATCCATGCAAGGTACATAGAAGACAGATATTATCAGATAAGAAAATGGGCACATAGTTTAAATGACTTACCCCCAAGTAGAGTTATTGGAAATGGGGCACTATTTCCCAAGTGTCCCGATTCTTAAACCTTGCCCTTTCTATTAAATCAGTACTTCTAAAATTTTTTCATTTTTCAAACCCATATGCCCAACAGTTTTCCAAACAAAACAAGAACATTATTATTCAAAATGAATTTTTATTGTCTTGTGTTTTTAGATCACCTACATTTCCTAAGATACCCCTTTTGACATTGTGCACATTCCCTCTCCCTGTCTTTTTTCTTAAAACTTCCCTTCCCCATGTTCACATTCAATTCTTCTACTTTTCTCCCTTCTTCTCCCTCTTCTTTTCTTCCCCTCCTTCCTTCTCCCTATCCTTCCTCCATTTTCATTCTTTCCTCCCCCCTTGAGAACCATTTCTTATATTAAAGAACTAAAAAAGGGGAAGAGGAGTTCAGGAAAATGAACCATTATTATTTAATATGTGATATTATATGCAGTATTCCAAATCTACTGTCCCTCAAAACAATAAGATTGTTGGAGGTTACCTTTTCATATTCCTTGTTTGTTATAATTTCACATCCCTCAGTTTAAAATGTTTTGTTGTTTTTATTCTTTCTATTTGCATTATTGTAGTAATTATATTATTTGCCTCTTTTTTCACTTTGCATCAGTTCATATAAGTCCTCCATGCTTTTCTGTACAGTAATACGCTATTACATTTTGTACAGTTATTTGTTTAGCCATTCCTCAGGCAATGAGTATTTACTTTGTTTACAATTTGTTGTTACTACAAAGAGTCCCAACACTTTGTTTTTTAAAGTGGTCCTGGGACAATGGGGCAGAGTTATTTCCATTTTGTCAAAAGAAACAAAGATTAGATCATGGAGAGCATCATGGTATAATGGAAAGAAGAATATAATTGATTAATGTAATGGAAAGACTACCTGGGAATTAAGACCTGATATATCAATTGTTTTCCTGACATCAAAGTGAAGAAATTGGACTAGGTAAAGTCAAAGGTGCACTGAAGATTTTTTTAAAATTCCATAAGTTTATGGACCCTTGGAAAAAGGACAAAGATTGTTGAGAGTTGTCGCTAGCCAAGGTCGAATATTGCCAGGCACATGGTTAAGTTTACTTACTTAAATGCAGAACTTAAATGCTTCAACTTTTACAAGGTGTTTGTCACTACTTGTGTATTTCAAGATACACTTGACCCACGAACCAAAATAAAGCTAAGTGTTTGCTGAATTCCAAATTCAGACTGGTTAAGAAGTCAAATGGAAAATGAAAAAATGTTTAAAGAAAGGCATATCAGTTTGAATTTTAGTTACTTGGAAATAAAGAGTTGCTACAAGCTTACTCTATGTGTAGACCAAATCTGTAATAAATTCAAAGCTACATGCATGTTAATATAAGATTTAGGGATTTGAACAGAGGATGATAGTTATATCTATTTTATTAATGAATTTAAAATGTACTGAAGCAGCATGCTGTAATGGCAACAGCCTTGGAATTGGGGATCAGAAAATTTGGGACCTACTTCAATTTTTGTGTGAAATGAGGGAGTTGAATTGGATGATCTCTAAGATTCCTTCCAATTTTTAAGTGAATGATTCCTATTAATTAGTTCACAATTTATTTAAGAAACAGAGTTCAAAGTATGAGCTCAAGAAATGGAAGGATTTCAAAGATCATCTAACTTAATTTTCTCCTTTTATTGTTAAGCACATTGACAGTCAGGAAAGTTAAATGCCTTCATAAGTCCTTCAAGTAATAAATATCAAGGCTAGGACTTCAATCCAGGATTTTTGATTGTAGAAGCAATGCTTCTTATATCCATGGACAACTGTAGGTTAGGCCAGTGAAGAAAATTAATGAAATCTTAAACTGCTGTTAGAAGCCAAATTATAACAAAAAATAACTAGAACTTATGATTTTTCTGTTACCTGTGAGTCTCATTTTTTGGCAAGAAGCCTTTCTTCTAGGGCAGCTAGATAGCTCAATAGATAGATCAGGCTTAGAGTCAAGAATTTGAAGTGTAGCCTCAGACAGTTATTAGTTGGGTGATCTTGAACAGGTCACCACTCTATTTACTCATTTTCTCATCGGTAAAATGGGTTGGGAAAATAGCAAACCACTAGAATATCTCTGCCATTAAAAACCCTAAATGTGGTCATGAATTCTGACACAATTTATGAGGTCCTGAGTAATGAGGTGAGGTTAGCAGAGAGAGTCTGAAGTATTGATAAAATTACTCTCTGAAGCAAGCAGGGAAGGGCACTGATAGAGATCAATTCCACCTTATAGCCATACTGTTTGTGGAGGAACTGGGTAGTCCCACCTTGCTGTGTGTAGTCAGAAATCCAAATTATGTCAAACCCCTGAGATTAAATTTCCCCTATAAATCTGTCCATGACCCAGGCCCTCTTTGTTGAACCCCCTTTGGGGTTATAGCCCATCACCATATTCTGGTGTCTTTTCTCTATCTCCCCATCATGTCTCATAGTGTCTTTCTCCTTCTTATAGCTAACTAATTCTTTTAGGGTACTAAATTCTTCTATGGATTTGGCTCGATAGTTAAATGTTTACTTCCACCTCATGGTGTATTCCTTTCTTCTGATTAATTGTGAGTTCCACTAGAGAACTTGTCATTTCCATTGTCTTTTAAAACCACTTTCCTAACTATATGCTCTCCCAACTCTATTTCATATTTACTATTCCTGGTATCTTCATTTTGTTTGTAACTTCTCCTAAATAAACCTACCTTTTTTAAAAAATTATTTATTTATTTATTTATTTTTAAATTTTATTTTATTTGCATAACATATGTGTGGGTAATTCTTCAACAATAACCCTTACATAGCTTTCCATTACAAATTTTTCCCCCCAACTCCCCACCCCTCCCCTAGATGGCAGGATATCCACTACATGTTAATTATGTTAAAATATTGGCAAATCGAATATATGTATACATATTTCCAAACTTATCATTGTTGTGCAAGAAAAATCTTATCTACACAAACGATATATCAGATAAAGGAAACACAATGTAAGCAAACATCAATCAAAGAGTATGAGAATATTATGTTGTGGTCCACATTTCTCATCCCTCTCTCTGGGTGTATATGGCTTTCTTCAGTGAACAATTGGAGGTGGTTTGAAACAATTCATTGCTGAAGAGAGCCACGTCCATCAGAATTGATCGTCATATAGTACTGTTGTTGCCGTGTATAATGATCTCCTGGTTCTGCTCATTTCACTCAGCATCAGTTCATGTAAGTCTCTCCAGGCCTCTCTGAAATCATCTTGCTGGTCATTTCTTACAGAACAATAATATTCCATAATATTCATATATCATAATTTATTCAGCCATTCTCCAATTGAAGGGCATCTATTCAATTTCCAGTTTCTAGCCACTACAAAAAGGGCTGCCACAAACATTCTTGCACATGTGGGGCCTTTTCCTTCCTTTATGATTTCTTTGGGATATAAGCCCAATAGAAATGCTGCTGGGTCAAAGGGTATGCACAGTTTCATAACTTTTTGAGCATAGCTCCAAATTGTTCTCCAGAATGGCTGTATCCGTTCACAGCTCCACCAACAATGCATCAGTGTCCCAGCCCTCCCACAACCCCTCCAACATTCATCATTAACTTTTCCTGTCATTTTAGCCAATCTGACAGGTGTGAAGTGGTACCTCAGGGTTGTCTTGATTTGCATTTCTCTGATCAACAGTGATTTGGAGCACCTTTTCATATGACTAT
>JAJPUD010000189.1:291461-314680 GCA_023553655.1 Myrmecobius fasciatus | reverse complement strand
GGATGGCAGGATATCCACTACATGTTAATTATGTTAAAATATTGGCAAATCGAATATATGTATACATATTTCCAAACTTATCATTGTTGTGCAAGAAAAATCTTATCTACACAAACGATATATCAGATAAAGGAAACACAATGTAAGCAAACATCAATCAAGGAGTATGAGAATGTTATGTTGTGGTCCACATTTCGCATCCCTCTCTCTGGGTGTATATGGCTTTCTTCAGTGAACAATTGGAGGTGGTTTGAAACATTTCATTGTTGAAGAGAGCCATGTCCATCAGAATTGATCGTCATATAGTACTGTTGTTGCCGTGTATAATGATCTCCTGGTTCTGCTCATTTCACTCAGCATCAGTTCATGTAAGTCTCTCCAGGCCTCTCTGAAATCATCTTGCTGGTCATTTCTTACAGAACAATAATATTCCATAATATTCATATATCATAATTTATTCAGCCATTCTCCAATTGAAGGGCATCTATTCAATTTCCAGTTTCTAGCCACTACAAAAAGGGCTGCCACAAACATTCTTGCACATGTGGGGCCTTTTCCTTCCTTTATGATTTCTTTGGGATATAAGCCCAATAGAAATGCTGCTGGGTCAAAGGGTATGCACAGTTTCATAACTTTTTGAGCATAGCTCCAAATTGTTCTCCAGAATGGCTGTATCCGTTCACAGCTCCACCAACAATGCATCAGTGTCCCAGCCCTCCCACAACCCCTCCAACATTCATCATTAACTTTTCCTGTCATTTTAGCCAATCTGACAGGTGTGAAGTGGTACCTCAGGGTTGTCTTGATTTGCATTTCTCTGATCAACAGTGATTTGGAGCACCTTTTCATATGACTATGAATAGTTTTAATTTCATCCTCTGAAAATTGTCTGTTCATATCCTTTGACCATTTATTGATTGGAGAATGGCTTGAATTTTTATAAATATGAGACAATTCTCTATATATTTTAGAGATGAGACCTTTATCAGAACCCTTAAATGTAAAGATGATTTCCCAATTTATTGCTTCCCTCCTAATCTTGTCTGCATTGATTTTGTTTGTACAAAAACTTTTTAACTTAATATAGTCAAAGTTATCTATCTGGTTTTCAATTAAGAGTTCCAGTTCTTCTTTGGACATAAATTTATTCCATCTCCACAGGTCTGAGAGGTAAACTATATTATGTTCCTCTAACTTGTTTACAAAATCACTCTTTATATCCAGATCATGAACCCATTTAGATCTTATCTTGGTATGTGGTGTTAGATGTGGGTCAAGCCCTAATTTCTTCCACACTAGTTTCCAGTTTTCCCAGCAGTTTTTGTCAAATAGTGAATACTTATCCCAAAAGCTGGGGTCTTTGGGTTTATCAAAAACCAAATTGCTATAGTTATTGCCTAGTTTGTCTTGTGATTCTATCCTATTCCACTGATCGCCTACTCTATTTCTTAGCCAGTACCAAATGGTTTTGATGACTGCTGCTTTATAATATAGTTTTAGATCTGGTACAGCAAGTCCTCCATCGTCAGCCTTTTTTTTCATTAATCCCCTTGAAATTCTTGACCTTTTGTTTTTCCAAATGAACTTTGCTACTATTTTTTCTAGATCTGTAAGATAATTTCTTGGGAGTTTGATTGGTATGGCACTAAATAAGTAAATTAGTTTGGGTAGTATTGTCATTTTTATTATATTCGCTCGTCCTACCCATGAGCATTTTAAGTTTTTCCAATTGACTAGGTCTGATTTGATTTGTGTGGAAAGTGTTTTGTAGTTTAGTTCATATAGTTCCTGACTATCTCGTGGCAGATAAATTCCCAAATATTTTATACTATCAACAGTTATTTTGAATGGAATTTCTTTTTGTATCTCTTGCTGCTGAACTTTATTGGTAATATATAAAAATGCTGATGATTTATGTGGATTTATTTTGTATCCTGCCACTTTGCTAAAGGTGTGAATTGTTTCTAGTAGTTTTTTAGTTGAGTCTCTAGGGTTCTCTAAGTATACCATCATGTCATCTGCAAAGAGTGATAATTTGGTTTCTTCACTACCTACTCTGATTCCTTTTATCTCTTTTTCTTCTCTTATTGCTAAAGCTAACATTTCTAATACAATATTAAATAGTAATGGTGACAGTGGGCAGTCTTGTTTCACTCCTGATCTTATTGGGAATGGTTCTAGTTTGACTCCATTACATATGATGCTTGCTGAAGGTTTTAAGTAGATACTACTAATCATTTTAAGGAAAAGCCCATTTATTCCTATACTCTCCAGTGTTTTTAATAGGAATGGGTGTTGGATTTTATCAAAGGCTTTTTCTGCATCTATGGAGATAATCATATGGTTTTTATTAATTTGGTTATTAATATAATTGATTATGCTAATAGTTTTCCTAATATTGAACCAGCCCTGCATTCCTGGTATAAATCCTACTTGGTCATGATGTATTATCCTGGGGATGACTTTCTGTAATCTTGTTGCTAAAATCTTATTTAAAATTTTTGCATCAATATTCATTAGGGAAATGGGTCTATAGTTTTCTTTCTCAGTTTTCTCCCTACCTGGTTTAGCTATCAGCACCATATCTGTGTCATAGAAGGAATTTGGTAGTACACCTTCTTTCCCTATTTTTTCGAATAGTTTATATAGTATTGGGATTAATTGTTCTTTGAATGTTTGGTAAAATTCACATGTAAATCCATCTGGTCCTGGAGATTTTTTCTTAGGGAGTTGATTAATAGCTTGTTCTATTTCTTTTTCCGAAATAGGGCTATTTAAATAATTTATTTCCTCTTCTGTTAATCTGGGCAATCTATATTTTTGTAGATATTCCTCCATTTCATTTACATTATCAAATTTATTGGCATAAAGTTGGGCAAAGAAACTCCTAATTATTATTCTAATTTCCTCTTCATTGGAGGAAAGTTCTCCCTTATCATTTTTGAGACTAATAATTTGATTTTCCTCTTTTCTTTTTCTAATCAAATTAACTAAAGGCTTATCTATTTTGTTGGTTTTTTCATAAAACCAACTCTTACTTTTATTTATTAATTCAATAGTTTTCTTATTTTCAATTTTATTGATCTCCCCTTTAATTTTCAGAATTTCCAATTTGGTATTTAATTGAGGGTTTGTAATTTGGTCTTTTTCTAGCTTTTTTAATTGTAAGCCCAGTTCATTAATCTTCTCCTTCTCTGTTTTACGCAAGTAAGCATCTAGAGATATAAAATTACCCCTTATAACTGCTTTAGCCGAGTCCCACAAATTTTGGTATGTTGTCTCATTGTTGTCATTCTCCTGGATGAAATTTTCGATTGTGTCTATAATTTGCTCTTTCACCCATTCGTTCTTCAGGATTAGATTATTTAATTTCCAAATAACTTGTGGCCTATTTTCTCCTGGCCTTATATTACATGTGAGTTTTATTGCATCAT
Source organism: Myrmecobius fasciatus (assembly GCA_023553655.1). Lineage (NCBI taxonomy): Eukaryota > Metazoa > Chordata > Mammalia > Dasyuromorphia > Myrmecobiidae > Myrmecobius > Myrmecobius fasciatus. The sequence continues at coordinate 311,246 of JAJPUD010000189.1, read as the reverse complement.
GATCTGAGAAGGATGCATTTACTATTTCTGCTTTTCTGCATTTGATTTTGAGGTTTTTATGCCCTAACACATGATCAATTTTTGTATAAGTTCCGTGAACCCCTGAGAAAAAAGTATACTCCCTTCTATCACCATTCAATTTCCTCCAGAGATCTATCATACCTAACTTTTCTAGCCTTTTGTTAACCTCCCTAACTTCTTTCTTATTTATTTTGGAATTTGATTTATCTAATTCTGAGAGAGCAAGGTTGAGATCTCCCACTAGTATAGTATTACTGTCTATTTCTCCTTGCATCTCTCTTAGCTTCTCCTCTAGGAATTTGGATGCTATACCACTTGGTGCATATATGTTAAGTATTGATACTGCTTCATTGTCTATGGAACCCTTTAGTAAAATGTAGATAAACCTACCTTTTGCCAAAGAGAAAGACCACTGTGATTTCTTCACATTACTGAACCCCAACATTTGGTGCCTTATCAATCTCATCTTTTGGTGCTGAACCCCAAATATATAATTTGGAACTAGGAATTGCTATCCTGAACACATCAATGACAACAACAATAACAACTCTATTCTAAACATTGATCAATTCTAACATTCTGATTCTAAACTCTATTCTAAACATTTCTGATCAATGTCCTTTCTGTCTTTTTCTTGAAATTTTTCTAACCCATGTTTGTACTCCTTAAGTGTTTAGATTCTCTTTTATCAGCTAGAACCTATTTCAAACCCTTTCATGTCTTTAGAGATGGAAAACTAATCCAAGCAAGAACCCACCAGTTCCATGTGAGTAGAACTAGGAGAACATTGTACATGGTAACAGCAAATTGTAAGATGATTATCTGTGAATTGTGTAGCTGTTCTCAGCAATCAATGAGCCAAGACCTCTGAAGGATTTATGATGAAAAATTGAAGTCTAAATATAGTTTGAAGCATACTTTAAAAATTTTTATTTTTCAGTTTATATTGCTCTGTTTTCTTTTACAATGTAACTAATATGGAAATATGTTTTATCTGATTACACATCTATAACCTATCTATAATGGGTAGGAAGGAAGAGAATATGAAATTCAGTTTTTAAAATGAATGTTGAAAATGGTTTTATGTGTAATTGAGGAAAAAAAACTAAACAGTAAAAAACCCACCACCTCCATAGAACTATGACCTTTAACAGCCACAGAGAGTTGCCCACATTTTATTAAGAAAATAGACTGCTTCTTTTCATAGAGAGCTCTTAAAAAAGAAAAAGGCAGAAAAGGTGTTTTTGAACAAAAAAGGAAGTGATTTCTATTTATTGTCAAATGATATAAGATATTGCCACTATTGTGGAAGATCATTTTAATAAATAATACAAGTGGGAAAAGACCTTTGTTTCAATATAAAATGTTAAAATGAAGAAATGAAGAAGCAGCTTTCAGATGGGATCTTGGACAGTTTTTGAAAGAAAGAAATTTGTGATATGAATTTAAGGACTTGGATCTCTTTGTTAACATGGAATTATTGTGTGGAAACATTTTAATGTTACAAAGAGGCAGAAAAAGTAAAATTTAAAACTTGAGAAATATGAAGGGGCATAAATACAGATCCAGGGGCTCCAAAGAGACTGTCATATTAAGAATCCTCCACTGCAAAACATGATGATATGTCAATTAATTTCCATAGACCTATAACACTAAAAAAATGAGAACTCGAATTTGATAGGTTCAACTAGGAGAGTTATGACTTTTTGAGTAAAAGGTAGACACAAAGACAAAATACTCTAAGTTAAGCCATTGAACTACAGTTACTTTAAGGTGGGGACCGGTGGACAGAGACAACAGCTGCAGTAGGAATTGAGGGACAAGAGAAGATACACTTGGCAGTCAGCCCAGAGATGTCTTAGCTGAGTGACTCCAGACTGGTTGGTAAGAATTGACATCATTGATCAAGAGTTATAGGGACAAATCTTACCGTGTCATATATACTTGAAGGAAGATGAAGTTTTTACACAAGAGTTTGTTCACTGTTGCCACCTCTGTGAGGAAGGAAAAGTATGGGTAGTTATAGAACTGCAATGGTATCTTGGTGAGCTGGTACTAAGTAAGCCTGAACACTATTGCTGTGAGCTTCATTCTGATTAAATAGAACAGCAACCAGGTAAGTGTATAATTGGCTAGTCTGGTTTGTATAGTCCAGAGATTGTCAGTTTGATGAGCTTGACAGTTAATCTGGCATAAAGAGAACTTCTATTTACATGGTAAACTAATATTTTCTAAATGTTTTAATCAAAAGAACTTTAAAAGTTTTGTTCTAGGAAAAAGTAGAAGGGAAGTTTTTTTCAGCTAGAGAGTGGAGAATTGCAACAGCAAAGCAGCGAGCTGAAATGCAGTTTCCCATTGGTACTGGCTAAGAAAGAGTAATTGATCAGTGGAATAGGTTAGGTTCGCAAGACACAATAGTCAATAACTATATTAATCTAGTGTTTGATAAATCCAAAGACTCCAGTTTCTGGGATAAGAACTCACTATTTGACAAAAATTGCTGGGAAAATTGGAAAATAGTATCACAGAAACTAGGCACTGACGAACATCTAACACTCTATTCCAAAATAAGGTCAAAATGAGTTCATGATTTAGACATACAGAGTGTGATACTATAAGTAAAGTAGGAGAACAAGGTATAGTCTACCTTTCAGACCTATGGAGAAGGAAGGAATTTATGGCCAAATAAGAACTATAGAACATTATGAAATGCAAAATGGATAATTTTGATTATATTAATTTTAAAAGATTTTATACAAATAAAACCAATGCAGTCAAGATTAGAAGGGAAGCATAAAACTGGGGAAAATTTTTTTACATCCAAGAGTTCTAATAAAGGCCTCATTTCTAAAATATATAGAGAATTGACTCAAATTTATAAGAATACAAGCCATTTTTCAATTGATAAGTGGCCAAAGGATATGAACAGACAATTTTCAGATGAAGAAAGCCATTTCTAGTCATATTAAAAAAAAGCTCTAAATCATTATTGATTGGAGAAATGCAAATTGAGGCAATTCTGAGGTACCACTTTATATCTTTCAAATTGGCTAAGATAACAGGAAAGGGAATTTTGGAGGGGATGTGGGAAAACTGGGGACATTAATGCATTGTTCTATAATGATCTAATCATTCTAGAGAGCAATGTGGAATTATGCCCAAGGGGCTATAAAACTGTGAATACTTTTGAACCAGCAGTGTCACTACTGAGTCTGTCTCCCAAAGAGATCATAAAAGAGAAAAAAGACTCACATGTGCAAAAATGTTTATGGCAGTCCTTTTTGTAGTGGCTATCGTTAGGGAATGGCTGAATAAATTATGGTATATAAATGTAATAGAATATTATTGTTCTAATAAGAAACAATCAGCAGGCTGATTTCAGAAAGGCCTGGAGAGACCTACATGAATTGATGCTAAGTGAAGTGAGTAGAACCAAGAGAACAAGATTATGTGATGATCAACTCTGATGGATTTGACTCTTTTTTAACAATGAGCCTATTCCAACAGAATTGTGATGGAGAGAGTCATCTATATCCAGAAAGAGTACTATGGGGACTGAATGTGGATCACAACATAGTATTTTCACCTTTTTGTTTTTGTTGGTTTGCTTTTTTTTCTTTCTCTTTTTTTTTCTTTTTGATCTGATTTTTCTTATGTAGTATGTGTAATTGTAAATGTGTTTAGAATAATTGCATGTTGAACCTATATTAGATTGCTTGCTGCCTGGGGTGGGGCAGTAAGGAGAAGGAGGGGAGAAAAATTTGCAACACAAGATTTTGCAAGGGTGAATGTTGAAAAGTATCTTTGCATGCATTTTGAAAATAAAAAGCTATTATTAAATGTTTTAAATTTAAAAATGCAGTTTCATATAGTACCAATTTTCCTGAATGGACCAATATCATTGAAGTCAGTGGTCAGGAGTTGTGTTTTTTAAGAATATGTCTTTAATATGGAAATATGTTTAGAAGAATTGCTTGTGTTTAACCTATATGGGATTGCTTGCTGTCTTGGATGGGGGGAGGAGGAGAGAGGAGAAAAATTTGGAACACAAGATTTGCAAAAGTGAATGTTGAGGGGTAGCTAGGTGGCCCAGTGGATAGAGCACCAGCCCTGAAGTCAGGAGGATCTGAGTTCAAATCTGGTCTCAGACACTTAACACTTCCTAGCTGTGTGATCCTGGGCAAGTCACAACCCAAATTGTCTTGGCAAAAAAAATAAAAATAAAAAAGTGAATGCTGAAAATTATCTTTGCTATATTTGGAAAAAAATAAAATGCTATTTTTTCCCCCAAAAAGAACGTTTGTCTTCTTTCTTCTTAGATTTCCCTGGGTCCTCTCTTCACCATAGCTATTAAGCAATACACTTAGAATATGGTAGGAGAGTATAATCTGATTATATGTGTGTTGTAATGTATTTTACTATTTATGCATTTGCTTTAAAATTAATTTAATATATTCATTGATTATTAATCTAATGTATTAAATAACAGTATCATTTGCCTTGTTATTAAATAAATGCTTGTGTTTAAGATCCAAAAGTATCATTATTGTTGAGTGGCTGGTTTTGTAAGTATAAAACAGTAGAGTAGGATGTCAAGTAGGGGGAAGTATGCTTCCTCTTAATAGTGTTTCTTGTGACACCCAGAGAGAGTTGGAATGTAACTATATTTTGGTGTTCTATCTCTGGAAACAAAGTTCTATTAGATAAAAACAGGTGCGAGTAAGTAAGCCAAACAGAGAGAGCAGTGAGATATCTCTTACGCTAGGGAGGGATTTTTGTACCCCATATTGTTGGGAAATCCCACCTGCAGCATAGAGAGGATGTTCCATCATTGGAAAAGACTAGACATCACCTCATTCCAAGCATTACTGTTGCATTGACTAGGATGAATGATAGAGAGTATGGTGGCTTGGGATAAGACTAATCAAAGTGCAACCTCTCCAAAGAACTCTATGAACACCCCTTTTTACTCTTGTTATCTCTTGGGGAAAACCATTATCTTAAAGGTTCAGATCACCTTTCTTGTTCTCCTATGCTCCTACCTCAAAGTATTTTAAGCCTCAAGAATCTCCTTATGTAAGTTAAACACTGCAATAAAAACCTACTTCTTTACTTAATTCTGCCCCAAATGATTTTTACTTATATTACTACTTTTGAGGAAGGAAATATCTAAAAATGCATGATACACATGACTGGGACCCAGGATATGGGTGAAAGTGGAAATTGTCTTATTATACACTATCTCGGTCAGATCACATGTGAAATATGTCTCCTTGTGGGTGCCATATTTTAGAAATGGCACTTTTAAGCTGAGAAGGGCAAAATGTCCTTCTTGTGAGAAAATGTCATATGAGGAACAGTTGAAGAAAATGATGATTTTTTTTACCACAGAGAAGGGTTTTGGGGAGACATAATAACTGTCTTGGAGCATTTGAAAGGCTTGGTATCAGAGGGCAGAAGTAGAAGCAATGGGTAGAAACTGTAAAAGAAACAAATTTAAGCTCATTATAAGAAAAAAAATGTTACTGATGACTTTCTTGGCAAAGAAGTGATAGACTAGAGCAGAGTTTTAAAAATTTTTTCCACTTCTGATCCCTTTCCATAAGAGAAATTTTTCTGTGACCCCAGGCATATAAATACATAAAACAGGCATATAAATAAAACATTTACTGATGATGAATTTTTTTATTAAAACTTTTTATTTGCAAAACATATGTGTGGTTAATTCTTCAACATTAACCCTTACAAAGCTTTCTGTTACAAATTTCCCCCCCCCAGTCCCCACCCCTCCCCTAGATGGCAGGAAATCCATTACATGTTAATTATGTTAAAATACTTGACAAACTGAATATATGTATACATATTTCCACACTTATCATTGTTGGCAAGAAAAATCGTATCTACAAAAAAAAATCTGAGAAGGGAAACAAAATGCAAGCAAACATCAATAGAGAGCATGGAAATGTTATGTTGTGGTCCACATTTCATATCCCTCTCTCTGGGTGTATATGGCTTTCTTTCACTGAACAATTGGAACTGGTTTGAAACATTTCATTGTTGAAGAGAGCCATGTCCATCAGAATTGATCATCAGATAGTATTGTTGTTGCTGTGTATAATGATTTCCTGGTTCTGCTCATTTCACTCAGCATCAGTTCATGCAAGTTTCTCCAGGCCTCTCTGAAATCGTCCTGCTGGTCGTTTCTTATAGAACAATAATCTGAGGATAAATTTTTAAAAAATTATATTAAAACAATTCTTTGGTATACATATGATTTTATCATTTATTAAAGATGAAAGCAAATTTAATTAATAAAAATAAGATTGATTGCTTGTTTATTCTTACATAAACAATTAAATCTTGGCAGTATATTTGATACCTTTTAGTATTGCCAAATTTTTCATGATCTCCCAGTTTTGTGACCTTATATTGGATTGTGACCCAAGATCCTATTTAAGAAACTTTTGGAAATCTACATTAGAGAATGTAGATTGTATTCATCTGTTTTGCTTAACTGTATTTAGCTATTTTGAATACTGAGTTAATGAATGGTGATAGAGATAACACACACACAAAAAAGAAAATATTATTTTTTCTAGTTATTATTAGAATAAGGGAAAATCAAAAAGAATTTTAAAATGCACAGAATCATCGCCCCAAAAAATAACCAGATGGTGACGCAAATAACCATTTTGTTACTACTTTGTTGGATTTATAATTTAAAAAAAACCTTTGTCCTTTGTATGTTAGGATGTCTGTTGACTATTAATAAATTCATAATAAAATGAAAATTTACACTGAAAAAGTTATTTTTTTAAAAAAAAGAATTAAAACTATTCAAAAGTAAAATGAACTGCCTCTGGAATTAGTAGGTTGAGTTTTATATTTTGGAAAATGTGCAATGCTTTCATTGATCTCCAGCTGCTCCTACTGAAAAAGCCCATCTCTTTAATACCAATGTTTCCAGTGATGACATATGGTTTAGAATCTTGAAACACCACACTCTTGGGAAAGTCAGAATTAAAAGGAAAAAAGAAAAAAATCATTGGTAACATTAAAAACAGTTAGATGGCATAGTAGATACAGTTCCTGGCTTAGCATCAGGATGACTTGAATTCAAATTAAGTCCTCGACATATATGAGCTGTGTGACTCTGGATATATTACTTAACCTCTGTCTGCCTCAGTTTCCTTATCTATAAAATGAGCATAATTATAGGATTTTCTCTAAAGGCTATTGTGAGGATCAAATGGGATAATAATTATAAAGCACCTATCAAAGTAAATGTATAGCATAGCAAATCTCTCTTTGGGAGACATGGACAAAAATCATATAGGGTAAGTAGTAGAATAGAAGCTGCGATATGTTTGGGGAAGGTTATGCACACACCATTGAAATCATAGATCCAAAGAACCAAAGTAATATGAAAAATGGAATTTTAAGAATTGAATGCTTGCAATAAAACCAAGATCAATGATTACAGGAAGTTTATAATTTCCTGGATTTTTAGTTCTTATGTTCCCCTTCTCCTCCTAACAGAATTTTATTTCCCTGCATTATTGTTTATGGAAGTTTTCAAACGTACAGGATCCAAGGGTGACCAGGAGAAGTATGGTATTTCTGTCACCTGAAGATCAATATGGTTAAATTCAGAAAAATCAGACTCAGGTTCTCTGAAGGTTGATTAATTTCTTGGCTATAGAAATTCTCAAAGACTGCAAGGTCATAAAGGGTTTATAATATGTATCAGTGGAGGAAGTCTAATCATGATATGCAGTATCCTTGGAATATGTGGAATATCTTCATATACTAAATTTTCTGTTTTGGGTAATATGGAAAAGTCAGAAAATTAGAGGAGGTAAAAAATAAAAAAGACTGAATAGAATGTTTTTAAAGGTCACTGTGGATATAAGATGTATCATTATATCTTTCTCTCTCAGGTAAAATGGCCTTAATAAACTTTATTTATAGCATCATAAATAAGGTAACAGGATTTTTTTAAAAAAGGTAATTTCAAAAAAGGAAGATGAGAAATACTTTCCTAGAAGAAAGATTTTAAAAACCTTATTCCCACAATAGTGGGGTAAACTGAAAATCAATCATTTTTATTTTTTTCAATCAGTCAGATAGATGTTATTAAACATTTATTATATTCTAGTCACTGTGCTAAGTGCTGGGGAATATAGAAATAATTGCCACTTGAAATCAGCTTCTGTTCTAATGGGGATAGATTAAAAAGTACATATGCAAATATATACAGCATAAATACAAATTAATAAAACACATACAAAATAATTAAACACAGGAGAGTTTAGTATAGAGAGCAACACACTTGAGGAGAATCAGGAAAGGTTTTGTAAAAAAAATTGATTTTTGAACTGAATTTTCAAGGAAGGGTGGCACTCTCTTGGGGTAGATATAAGCAGGAAGTGTATCCCAGACATTGGGACAACCTGTGCAAAGGTAGGGACAGAAAAGATGAAGTGTCTATTAGGTCTGTCTCCCAAATAGATCATAAAAAAGGGAAAGGGACCCATGAGTGCAAGGAATTGGAATTTGAGTAGATGCCTATCAAGTGAGGAATGGCTGAATAAATTATGGTATATGAAGGTAATGAAATATCATTGTTCTATAAGAAATTTTGAGCAGGCTGAGTTCAGAAAAATCTGGAAATACTTACATGAATTCATGCTGAGTAAAGTGAGCAGAACCAAGAGAATATTGCATATAGTAATAGCAAGATTACGTGATGGACTTGTTTTTTCTCAGCAATGCAGTTATTCAAGACAATTCTAATAGACTTGGAATGGAAAATGCCATCCATATCCAGAGACAGAACAATGGAGACTGAATATAGATTGAAGCATAGTATTTTCATCTTTGTTAAGTTTTTTTTTCTTTCTAATATTTTTTCCATTTTGTTCTGATTTTTTCCTTGTACAATATGACAAATATGGAAATATATTTAAAAGAATTGCACATATTTTTATTTTTTATTTATTTAAAAAAAATTAAGAATTGCACACATTTAAACTATATCAGATTGCTTGCTATCTTGGGGAGGGAAGGAGGTAAAGGAGAAAGGGAGAAAAATTTGGAACAAAAAATCTTATAAAAATGAATCTTTCTATCTTTCTGTATATTTGGAAAAAATAAAATACTATTGAGAAAAAAAGAACAATAGAAAAGATGGAGTGTCTTATGTGAGGAAGAGGCTACTTAGTTGAATTATAGGGTGTAGAAGGGGATATAATGTCCAATAAGGCTGAAAATATAGGTTGAAACCAGCTAAGCAGGGTAGTTTATATTTTATTCTAGAGGGAATACGGTTAGTAATCTAGGGGAGAGCTGATGAAAGTTTCAAAGTAGAAAGAAGGGGTTAAACATGAAAGATGTGAAAATAGAAATAACTAGATTTGGCCTTAGATTGGGTAAGTGGGGTAAATGATTAGTCCATTATAAAACTGATGTTAAGAACTTAAGTTATTGGAAGCTTCCCTTCAAGAGAAATAGAGCAGAAATGGAAAATGACAAAATTAAAGGGGAAGGATATGTTAAGTTTTAGACTTGTTGAGTTTAAAATTGACATAGTGGGATCTGGATTTAAGAAAAATTAATTTGTTAGTTATTGGTCAAGATAAAGTAAGAGGTTACTTATCAGAGCACAGGCTTCCCATGCTGTTCTAGTAGAAGGAGAAGGGAGACCAGAATATTTCATGCTTTGAAAATGAGAATACTAAGAGATGGAAGTAACATGACAAATCAAGCAGATGAGAAAAGACAATTCAGTGACCAATTAGGAGACTGTTATAGTTTCAATAGTAAGTCCATTATAAAACTGATGTTATGAACTTAGGTTACTGGAAGCCTCCCTTCAAGAGAAATAGAGAAGTTGGAAGATGACAAGATTAAAGGAAAAGCATATAGGTTGTTTTAGATTTGTTGAGTTTAAGATATCTATAGAGCATCCAGTGACCAAATGACAATTGGTAATGGGGAATTGCAGCTCAGACAAGAATCTGGGGCTGGATATATAGCTATAAAGGTCATATGCCATATGATCACAACAGTCTACTAAAGCCATGCTAATGCTACACTGTGGCATGGAGGTAGGTCATATATAATTTTAAGTTTCAGGTTTGGGACTTAGCTATCTTTTAGTCTTGGGAAGAAGAACCAGGAAATGTTTCTCCATTGGGGTATATGAACTTTTCTAGGGAAAAAACATTTTTTCTTGATTTTCTTCTGAAACTGATATGTTGGGATTAAAAGTGATGTTCTGGAGGAACAAACATTATATTTATATTAGAAAATCTATGTTTAAGTCTCAGATTTATTTCATATTATCAATGATCTTAGGAAGGTTGTGTTACTTCTAACTCTTATTATTCTCATTTCCAAAGCATGAAATATTCTGGTTTCCCTTCTCCTTGTACTAGAACAACCTGGGAAGCCTGTGCTCTGAGAAGTAACCTCTTACTTTATCTTGACCAGAACCAGGTACCCACACCATTTCCCAGACCTATCCATTCTGTCTTAAGTTGCTACCTTCCTTTGCTTCTTTCCAGCTTAGTTCCCCTTTACATGTTGACCTTAATAGGATCAACCTTAATAGGGTAGGCTGTCACTAGCTTGTCTCAATATTCCCAGAGCTTAACAGTGACTAGCATATAGTAAGTGCTTAATAAATGTCTTTTTTCAGTCATTCAGTATTATAAATCTTTGTGGATAACAAGGTTATTTTAATCAGGACCTTAAACATATAACCATAAAGCAAGAATACAAGGGGATTGGTTATCTTTAGTAGAAGTACACATGATGCATGTATAACTTTCCTCTCACAATCCTACTTCTTTTCAGAGACAAATAGCCAAATAGGCAGACAACAAACATTTATTATGAACTTACTCTATGCTAATCACTGTACAAAACACTAGAGGTACAAATATAAGTAGAAAGAAAGACGTAGTCCTCAAGGAACTTAATTCTAATGGGGGAAGACAAAACAAAGGGAAAAAAGTGAAGGTGTGTATGTGAGAGAGAAAAAAAGAGAGTGTGTGTGTGTGTGATAGAGACACAGAGAGACAGAGATATAGGTAGAGAGATAGAAAGAGAAGAGAAGGAGGAAGAGGAGGAGGAAAAGAAGGAAGAAAGGAAGGAAGGAAAAAAGAAATAAAGAAAGAAAGAAAGAAAGAAAGAAAGGAAAAAAGAAAGAAAGAGAAAGAAAGAGAAAGAAAGGAAGGAAAGAGAGAAAGAAGGAAAGAAAGAAGGAAGAAAGGAAGGAAAGAAGAAAGGAAGAAAAATACTTGTCCTAGGGCTTGGTGTTAAACTCTGAAATGTCAGAATTAGAAGGGAGACGGGAATGAAGATTGTAGGGACCAGAATTTCCCCCCAAATGGAGGCCCCACAAGGACTCATCATTGTGAAAAGGAGGCCAGCATGTTGATAATGAAAGTATTTCAAGTGCCCATCAAACATGACTTATCTTCCCTAGACCAGCTCTCCCCAGGAGAATTCCTGAAATCAAAAGACAAGACTATTGCTAAATTAAAAATATTTGCAATCTGATGCTCTCTTGTGACATTTTCTTGGATTTCTACTTTTCTTCTTTAGAAAAGCAAATTAAAAAAGGATGACCATCAAATCCCTCACTTTTTACCTTATTCCATTTTACTTCCCCAAAGACCTCTGCATTCTAATATTCTTCTCCAGACTTCAGGAGATGTGAGATTGGAATGATGAGTGGTGGAAGAAAAGAATTCAGAAGGTTTGAAAAACAGAGGTTATGTATAAGGTGACTGCTTTGTATCTAGAAAGGCTCTTAGATGTACATAAAGTTTTTTGACCACCTGAGCTCAGCACTGAAAATTTATAAGAACAATGAAGATTAACTGGGGACCTAGAGGTTTCTGAATTTTTAAGCTTAGACATCTGTCTTAAATAACTGACAGAAAATGACAAACAATCCCAATTAGACTCATTGAGAGAAAAGACTGTCTGTCTTTTGTATGTCTAGTACTTAGGACAATGTCCATAGCTGACATATAATGAATGCTTGTTGACTGGAAAGAACACTAGCTCTGAATTGAGGAACTATTCAAATTCTATCCCTGAACATTATAAATTATAGATTATCGTCAATATCTATATTTATTATGTGTATCTATGATATATACACATATAGCCCATATCTGTCATATGAAATACAGTATAATATAAACTATATATCATAATACAATACAAATACTATATTCAGTATAAATTTATCATAGGTAATATATATACTACCTTTGAGATTATAGTTAATCTATAATTACATTATAGTTTATAAAAGCATGTGCTTACATACATACTTCTATAGGCAATATTTCTGTGTATATATGTATATCTATACCTACATTTAGCTGTTTTTATCTTTTTATCTGTTACCTTTGTAATTTTGGAAGTCTAGACTTCCTTGAGCCTTAATTTCCTCCTTTGTAAAAGAAGAATTTTTGTAATTTTTAAAAAAAATTTGTAATTTTTAAATTCTCTTCTGAGGTCTGGATCTATGATATATGATCTTATAATTTGGTTTGTGAATTGGGAAGGACTTGAGTTTTTGAGTTAATTAAGAGATTTTTTTTTTTAGTATTCTGATACTTACCCAATACCATATTTAGCTCTTGAGATAAGGAGCCTTTTAAAATTGTTTTCAATTTAATTAAAAATTATACAAATTTTTGGAATTTCTATAGTATTGTAGATATATTCTTATTCAAGCTCCAATTTTACAAATGAGGAAACTGAGGCTTTGAAGAGGGCAGGTATTCTATCAAACATCATATCAGCTAGTTAATGACAGATCTTTTGACCTCTAAGTTTAAGTATTCTTTTCTTTTCTACTGCTAATCCCTGGAATAATTTTAAAACCACTCAGAGAGGTTGGCTAGCTCCTGAGCTTAACCTAATAGCCCAGTCATATTGTGAGACTCAGCTCCAGTAAACTCATTGTTGAACTTCTTAGATCTACTGTTTGCTCTCTTCATTGGCATTTTCATACATAAGGAGGGGAAAAAAAGTGAGATGAAAAATTTTAAAGTCTCTTTTGGAACCATTCAATAAAATGAGGTCTCCTTAAAGGTTTGATTCTAGGCTAAAGTGAGGTGGTAATCTTATTTGTAAATTTTAAGCATCCCCAATAAGGGGTATTCTTCCGGACCTGCAAGTTGGCTGAAATGGTAAACATAAATACCCATTTATTAAAACTTTTCTCCTAAGTGGAGATACTCTAACGGTCTAGGATCTATAATTCTGAGCTGAAGTCAAACTGAAGGTCTTAGATCCAGTGTGCCTTTGAGGTGAATGCAAAAAAAAGTAAGACCTTTTGTGCATTTGGTGGCAAGTGGATCCGATAGTGCCTTTTTGTTTTTCTCATTTCCATCTCTTGAAGCTCAGATTCAGAACAACTGTTACAAAGGACTTTTCAGATTAAAAAAAAAAAAAGGCCAAGAGGACTCTTATCTGTTAAGATAAGGGAAAAGGGACTATTGGGAAGTTAGAAGGTGTCGGAGGGGCGGTTAAGATAGGAGTCTAAGTACTTATGGCTGCACCTGCTGAAACTGTATCTCTCTTTTGTCAATCGGGCCACAGTCGTTCTGAGTTCACCTGAGCTTTGCAAATGGCTGGGGGCAGAGTAAGACAGGTTTTCAAGCCAACAGTCCACTCTCCCCCATGGAAAGAAAACAAATCAGGTATATGGACTTTGTCTACCCTGGAGAGAGAGAGAGAGAGAGCCAACCTTTATAGCTGGGGCGAGAGTGAAGAACGGGGGAAGGAAGGGGAGTAATCAAGGTGTGCCTCCCACCAGGCGAATCGTCCTAGCAGCAAAGTCCAGGAGAGGGAAGGAAAGGCCGGAATGGGTTGGAACAGCTGGGAATACTGGTTACGCCTGACCTAGGGCCCACTTAAGGCTCCTCCAGCTGGGTGGGACGGGCTTTAGTGGCAGCTGATCCCTTCGGGATTAACCCTTTTGCCTCCTTTAGGTAGCGATGGCGCGAGAGAGGCGGAGCGCGCCAGTGGAGGAAAGGGGTGGCGCGGCAGCTTTTTGCAGCAAAGACAAGCTCCGGTCCCCAGGGGCCGCCGAAGGGAAGGCACACATAGGTGGGTAGCTAGGTGGGACGCTGCTTCAGATTACAGAGAAAGACTGGGAGAAATCTTGGGGTCTTGGTACACTCAGTTGTTATATTTAAACCTCTATGCGGTCTCGAGGTTTACCTGTTCATCAGTCTTGCTAGTTTTCTTTCTTTAAAATCAGCAAACCTGGCTCTTTCTCCTAAAAGGTATAAAGAATGGCTCGAATCTCTCCTCCCCTCTCCCATTTTCATTCCTCCTGGGTGGCGTCGCCCGGACCTTCAGTTATAAAAAACTAGGGATAGGGAGTCCCGCGTGGAGCTTGGGGGAAGGGGGGACCTGTCTCTTCGGGGAGAGGGGAGCATTGTTTGTACCAGGTGGGGAGGATGGGGGACGATTCTACAGTCCAGCTGCTCCTGATGCCGAGGCGGCGGCGGCGACAGCCAGCCCAGGGACCTCTTACCTTCCTTTTGGCACAGTCCCCCAAGCTGTGGACCCGGGACCTGGGGCGTGTCCTGGGGGTCTCCCTGGGAGCTTGGGGCGGGGCGGGGCGGTGCCTGGGAAGCAGCTTGGCTGGAAACAGGGCCGAACGCTGGAGGGGGCTCTAGCTCTCCCTCTCCCTTTCCCTCTCTCTTCTCCACTGTAGCTTCCCCCTCCCCCCATCCTCTCCTTCTTTCTCCCTCCCTCCTCCGGAGGGGGCTGGCTTAGGGGCGGGGAGGTGCGGTGACCGCGGCGGTGGGGCTGCTGAGTTCAGTTCCCGCTCGCCGGTCGGGTCTACCGGAGGCAAGCCAGTCGCCTGCGTCTTTGCAGCCGCTGTTCGGCCTTTTAATTTTATTTGAAGGGGTGGGGAGGGAAAAGGGGGCGGGGAAGGAAAGAGGCATAGCCACCGCCTCTCGGGCTTCTCCCGTGCAAATGGTGTTTGCCTAGGCGTCGAGCCGGACATGGCGACCCTGAGCCCGCTACCTTCCCTCTCCTCCCCTTGTCTTTCGTCCTCCTGCTCCTCCCCTTCTCCTCCTTCCCCGGGAACCCTTTAATGGCTTGGACCTCCGCCGGCCCCTGCCAGCTCTACTTGTGCGCCGGAGACGAGAGCCAGCAGTACCCGGGAGTATTAATAGAAAGCAGCCGCTGCAGCCCCAACCCAGGAGCCGCGCGAGCAACAGCAGCAGCAGCAGCAGCAGCAGCAGCAACAGCAGCCGCCGCCTCCCTCAGCAGCCCGGGGCCCGCGGCGCAGGGGAGGGGGAGGAAAAGGAGGAGGAGGAGGAGGAGGAGCGGGGAGAGCAGCGGGAACCCGAGCCCCGGACGCTGGAGTGCAGCAGCAGCTCTAGCCCCAGCCCCAGCTCCAGTCCGGCTCCAGCTACAGTCCCGAGACGTAAGAGCTGTTTTTGGGAACAATGAAGAGTGGGGAGGAGGTGTGGAGGGGGGAGCGGCTGGGAGGCCAGGTCGGAGGAAGTGGAGGGCATCGGACTTGTCCTCGGTGGGGGGAGGCAAGCATGGGTGTGGGGAAAGGGAGGGCAACTGCCGCAGCAGCAACTTGTGGAAGTCGCTTGGCTACTGGGGAAAGCTGGATGGTGGTGGTGAAGGGCTGAGGAGGAGATCGGACGTTGGGCAGCCCCTGGAAGTGGAGTGGGGGTATGGGGCAGGTGAGGATGGTTTCGCCTTGGTCTGAGATAGGGTGGTGGGTGGGGCTTTTTGGAAGCCGGAGGTTCTGGGCTGAGCTGGTGGACACGGCTGTAACCTAACAATAGTAGGGGACTTCAGTTACCCTGTTGGACTCCGGAGGCATCGCAAGCATGGGAGAGGACACTTTACTTTGCTCTCCTTTAACCCTACACCAGAGGAATATCAGGACTGTGATTCTCCAGCCCCTTTCCTTCTTAACCGAACTATCCCGGCCCCATCCCCCCCTCTTTGGTGACAACATCGAGAAGCTTCTTCTGGACACTTATCGTGTAAATTTAAGTCCCTAGAATTGAGTATCAGGCCGATAGCTGTTAAACCTGGTTGTATATCCTGTGAAATGTCCGAAGCTTGTTCAGATCTCCTCACAAAGTTACACTGCAATCCCTAGACCTGGTTGACAAAGACAAATCTGGTCAGAGCACAAGTTGGATTTCGTCCATCTTTCCCTTTCCTCTCTCGTATTCCCCTCACTTCCACGTGTGGCAAACTTCTGTCTTGAGGTGGGAAATGTGATATACATTTTAAAAATTCTTTGGAATATAATTTTAAAAACCCTAAGTTCTGGAAACTTTAAATGTGTGATGCAGCTTGGTGCTGAGTGTGTTTATTTTTAAATCAAAGGATAAATTCCTCTTAATGAGTCTGAAGTGCGTTTATAGCTGTAATGCCAAATGGACAACTCACTGCTTCCTGCTGGTTTGGGCAATCTGTTCAGTGCCCCTTGGACTGAGCTTTACAAAGGAATGAGTTCCTTGTAGCCTCTTGGGCTTGTTCAATGTGAGGACTTGGAGGGGAAAAAAAATCTTGATTTTCATCTGGAACAGCTTAGCAATACACATAAAAGCAGAATGGCCTGTGTGTGTGTGTATGTTGTTTTTTTTAAATCCTGTTCTGTGGTAAAAATCACATTGAGTTCACAGTTATTTGTTTAGCACACTGGTCAGGAGAGAATGAATCTTTCTTCCGTGACTCTTGTAATGCAGTGTGTTTTACAGCGCCTTTCTCTTGCTTTTAGCCCATATATATAGCACGTGTACTCCATTCCTTATGAACTCAGCTAGGCTCTCGATAGATTCCTTGAACAAACCATATACCTCATAATATTAAATCCAAACTGCTATGCAGATTTCGGAAAAATTGAGCTATCCCATCCTTGGTCATTTTGTTTACTTGGCTTTTCCCATCCTGAGTGAAAAGGGTTTTGAAGATGGGTTTTTTAATTGGTTTCATTGTTAGGATGAGGCAAAGAAAGCTCTTTGGAGTTCTGTACATCTAGTCCTCGAATCCTCCCTTCTCCTCTTGTTGGGGTAAGATTTGGTGCCTTTTTTTTTTTCCTCCTCCCTTGGAGGTGTGGGAGGACGGATCTACCTCCTAGCTATTTGTCTATGGGGAAATAAAAACAAACAAACAAAAATGTACCTTTTAGATGTGTATAGAAGGTGGTGAAAATTCAGCCCAATTGAATTGTTTTGTATTCTTGCAACACTTATCTATAACAAGAATTTGGTATTGGTATTAGTTCAGCCATAATGAAATTGGCAGCTTGACGGAGCCATGAAGAAACGTAATCTAGTCCTGAGGCGTACTAGCTCTATTATCCAGGGCAATTCTCTTAAGGATGCTATGTAGATAGAGCATTTGAACTTCCTTATACAAGGGAATGAAGTCACAGGTACAGATTTAGACCCCTCCTCCTCCGGGTAAAAGAAAGAAATATAATTTTAAAAATACTAACATCTGACAATATGGTTATTTAAAGTTTACAGAAACTTTATGTTCTACATATACATTTAATCTTTCCAGCAACCATGTACTACAAATGTCATCAACCTCATTTTACATTTGAGGAAATTGAGGCTCAGGGAGGTTAAATGATTTGCTCATGATCATATAGCTAGTATCAGAACTATATTTCAGACTACCAGAAAGCCTTAATCATCTGCTTTTTTATACTAGTGGTATTGCTAGGAGTTATTTAGTGTTGGATAACCTAAACTAACTTAAGCCTCACCACTATGAGAGGGGGTAGTGGAGGTAAAATGCAGCTTTGAAATAGAATTATCTTGTTTCTAAATTCTTCATGTATATTCAGAAAATCTGTAACTTCTTTTGGTTAGTACAGAATGGAAGCAATCTAAGATTATGATATAAACTTTTCAGATGTGATTTCTAGTCCGTGCAAAATTTGAACCTGAGATTTTAGAGATTTCACTTTGAAGTGGAAATATTAGCATCAAGGTAACTGAAGACTGTGTTGTAGAGTTTAGTTTTATAATCTCTTTTCTTATATATCCTCTTTCATAAAGGACCCTGGAAATTGAAAGCCATTGTGACATATTAGAATACTAATGCTACTCTGCCAGTATTCCATTGACTATATTTTAGCTATCCTTATTCATTTTTCTTGATTGGTTTTTACAAATTACATCATAATACTGAGACTATGAACTAAACAAGTACTGTTCATAAAAAAGTTTCTAATATATTTATTTAATTACTTATTAAATATCACATTGTAGAAATTTGTTCTCCTTAGCAATCTTGGTGCTTATAGATTTTTGACTATATGATTCACTGGGAAATAAGCAATCTGAGAATATGATTTTGAATAATTAATAATAAGATTCTATTTCTGAAGTAAATAATTCAAAGAAAGTAAATTTAATCAACATGTTGAAAGTTCTAGAAAAGTTGCTTTTTTGAATTTTTCTAAAGAATGAGAAAAATTGCTTTAAGTAAAGATTCTCACCTAGTTTTTTGGTAAGGTGGTGATTAAGTTCTTTAAGTGATACATTTGCAAACATCCCTGTTTATGCAATGTATTTTGTAGTCATGATGTTTGTTGTTTTTGTGGACTAAGGCTGTTGCTGCAAATGATTCAGTTATTTTTGCCCTTGGGTGCACAGTTAATCTGTCTCTTGGTTGGCCATGAACTATAGGGACTGCCTATGTTTGTGGATTCTTTGTCTTCCATTCATGTTAGTTATATGCTAGTTTTGTTCAAATTGGGGCCATCCCATCTCTGATTACTGAATTTCAAGTTGATCTCTTTTATTTCCTTTGCTTACATCCTGATTACATTCCTGATTGTGCTGCTCTGCAAAAATCTCAGTGTTTCTTCTGTCCCTGTTGCTAACAGTGCTTAGATTATCATACAGGTATTATGTTGTCACTCATTTTAAATGCTCAATTTAAGGTAAAATTAACTAGCAAACAACCTGGCTATCAAAGACTTTGAAAAAGTAAAGTTTAAAAAAAATAACTTTTCTTTTTTATTTTGAAGTTAATTATTAACAAACATGAATAGATTGGAATACAAAGAATAAAAAAAGATTGGATATGATACATTTATTTTACAAGTATTTATTTTCTGTCCCTTTCATTTCCCCCAATTGAATAAAAAGGGAACCCCCCCAATCACAAATATGCAAAACAAATTCCCACATTGATCTTGTTCAAAAATGGATGTTTCATTCTGAATTAAAAATTCATTTACTTCTTTGGGAAGAGGTGAGTAGCACATTCATACTTAGTCTTCTGGAATTGTGGTTTATCATTGTAATTATCCTGATACTGCAGTTTTTATTACTGTTGTTTTTCATCATAAGATTGGACAAATAAATTTTGTTTTTTTTTGTGTCTTAATGTATTTTTATTTAAGTACTTTCCAACTACATTTTAATCTGGTTCAGCTGCACTAGAGTTTTGCAGTCAAGGGGATCAACTTGAAACCTCCCATTAGAGCATCCTATACTTTGGCCTGCTGTAACTTCTCTGAACAATAGTTGGTCATTGAGCTTCTGCTGCAAGTTCTTTAGTGACCTTCATTTAACTCTTAAATACTTTTCAATGGATAGGAATTGGAACTGTGCTTTCCTTGGTTTCAGGAACTCCTAGACAAGGAAGCACTCTCCACCGATTCAGGTTCTATTGCAATTTATAATTTCCCACAGCACTAAGAAGTTAGGTGAC
>JAJPUD010000189.1:262873-286461 GCA_023553655.1 Myrmecobius fasciatus | reverse complement strand
TTTTTTTTTTTTTTTTTTTTTTTTTTTTTTTTTTTTTGGTTTTGGTTATTGTGTCTCTCTGTGCCATTTAGGATCATAGCATCCTAGAAATACTAAAATTAAGAGCTTTAGTTGAGACATTGAAAAAAAATTTCGGATCTGGAGAAATTTATAGTGTACAATGAATCTGATAGGACCAACAACAATGTGACTCAGTATCAATGTTCATTACTGCCAGTGATTTTCAACTCTGATCTGTAACTTCCTTTCTATTGAAATACTGAATAAAGATTGCCAGGTATGGCAGAAGATTTTCAGATTTAATTCATATGGGAACTAAATTAGTTCACTGAATTTAATTTCATTTGTAAAATTTTCATATATGACCACAAGGTCATATTTTCAAGAGGGATATCATAATTAACCTGGGTTGCATTTAGCTTTTAAACATCTTGAATGTTTCATTATTATATTAGAGCCATTCCCCATTATTGCTGATCTCTTCTGAATTTACTTTATACAAGGTTTTATACTAGTCTGATGGATTATTTCACATTGTCCCAATGGGAAAATCCAATTTTAAGATGGTCTTTGTTGCTTTTTGGTTTGATTAGTGGTTGAGCATGGTTTTAGGGTATTTAAAAATTAGTATTTCCTTTTTTTTAAGAGAAGTTTAATATTTGTATTGACAAATGCCTAGTATTCTAGGTGGTTGGAAATAAGATTTTTTAATTTCTTATCTTGATTTACTTTGAATTTATTCTATTAATATTCCTAAAAAGCATATAAATATAATTTTACCTTTAGATGCCACATTTTTTCCCTTTCCGCCATCCTAAAATTGAAAAATAAAATATTTGTACATATGTTTTTTTTTTAAGTTTTTTATTTGCAAAACATATGTATGGGTAATTCTTCAACATTAACCCTTACAAAGCTTTCTGTTACAAAATTTTCCCCCCAACTCCCCACCCCTCCCCTAGATGGCAGGATATCTACTACATGCTAATTATGTTAAAATACTTGACAAATCAAATATATGTATACATATTTCCACACTTATCATTGTTGTGCAAGAAAAGTCATATCTACACAAAAGACATATCAGATAAAGGAAATACAATGCAAGCAAACATCAATCAAGAGCATGAAAATGTTATGTTGTGGTCCACATTTTATATCTCTCTCTCTGGGTGTATATGGCTTTCTTCACTGAACAATTAGAACTGGTTTGAAACATTTCATTGTTGAAGAGAGTCATGTCCATCAGAATTGATCATCATATAGTCTTGTTGTTGCCGTGTATAATGATCTCCTGGTTCTGCTCATCTCACTCAGCATCAGTTCATGCAGGTCTCTCCAGGCCTCTCTGAAATCATCCTGCTGGTCATTTCTCGCAGAACAATAATATTCCATAACACTCATATACCATAATTTATTCAGCCATTCTCCAATTGATGGGCATCCATTCAGTTTCCAGTTTCTATCCACTATAAAAAGGGATGCCACAAACATTCTTGCACATGTGGGACCCTTTCCTTCCTTTATGATTTCTTTGGGATATAAGCCCAACAGAAACACTGCTTGATAACTTTTTGAGCATAGTTCCAAATTGCTCTCCAGAATGGCTGGATCTGTTCACAGTTCCACCAACGATGTATCAGTTGTACATATGGTTTTTAAGAAGTTTGTATTTTTATGCAATATTAAATATTATGAAAATAATTTCCAATGATCAAACTAAGAGTAATGTTACACCTTTAGCATAGAAGATGATTGTTCCATGTAGCATATTGCACACAGAAGTCTACTCATTGTTGAGATCCTACTTTTTACTGCTGAATGATCTGTTTTATTAAAGCTTATATGAAAGTGATCCCTGATACTGCTCCATCAGATTGGGCTACCTACATTAGAGCAAGTAAAGGTCAATTAACTTATTTATCTCTGAAAATATAAAATATCAGTTGTCATTCTATGAATCATGAAAAGTATTTAGAAATTTGAGCTCAGGCCACATCACATTTGAGCACAATTGTTATTTGCTTGATTACAACATAGGGGAATTTTGCTATTGCATCAATAAAATGAGCTATAAAATGAAAATATTACATGCTTATCTTAAAAATACAAGATATGTGAGCTTAAGACTACAATCAAACAGACAGATGGTCTGAAAGCAAAAATGAAAAGTTGTTCTTCAGAGTACAGAATGAGTTTGAGAAATAAAAGGAAGAAATTATCTATTTGATTTAATAGATAGCCTTTATTATAGTACTTTATAAACGTTAGTCTCTCAACAACTTTGGGAGGTAGGTGCTATTATTACTCCCATTTTATAGATGAGGAAAATAGATGATTTGCCCAGAGTCATACAACTAATTAATATCTGGCTGGATTTGACTTTTTTTTAAGCTTTATTTTTTTTTTTTTTGGCTGAGGCAATTGGGGTTAAGTGACTTGCCCAGGGTCACACAGCTAGGAGGTGTTAAGTGTCTGAGGCCATATTTGAACTCAGGTCCTCCAGACTTCAGGGCTGGTGCTCTATCCATTTCACCACCTAGCTGCCCCTGGATTTGATTTTTGATCTTCCTGGCTCAATCAAGGTTCAATGCTCAGTCCTCTATACTAACTACAGAAATAATGCCCCACAAGTAATATTACCGCTAAAATAAGATAAACATGATCTTATTAGAATTGTCATATCTCTATGAATCTAAGAAATGCTATTTTAGTTAATGTCACATGATACTTTAGAAGAAGATATAGATGCTTCTGTCAAAGAATGGAATTTTGTATAAGATGGAATTGTTTTTAACTTAGTTAAGAAGCTTTAAACTCTCATTTTTGCCACTCTGTTGTGAGGTTGAACTTCATAATTGTTTTGACTTATATTTCTCTAATTTTATTGGTAATTTAGAATATTTTTCATGTGATTGCTTATTATTTCTCTTTCTTTTTTAAAATGCCTGTTTCCAATTGGTGAATGACTCATTCTTATACATTTTTTTCCTCTTCTCTTCTCTAACAATCAATTTCCATCGTTTCCTTTTAAGTACCACCTAAAATCTCATCTTTATAGGAAGCCTTCCTCAGTCTCTCATAATTTCAGTGCCTTCTCTCTAATAATTATTTCTATTTATCCTGTATGTAACTGGCTTTGCATTTATTTGCGTGTTGTCTTCCTCACTAAATAATCAGGATTGTCTTTTGTCTCTTTTCCTCCCAGTACTTAGCATTGTACCTGGCTTTACAGGCTATATAATTAGGATTGTTCTTTTTATCTTTGATGGATCCTCTCTATTCCCTGTTTCTTCACAAACTGTTTCCTTATCCATAAATATGAAAGGTAATTTCTTCCTTGCCATATTGTTAATAATATGGCTGTTTATATCTGTCATTTGTCCATTTGGAACTTACCTTGATATATGGTGTAAAGTATTGATATAAACCGAATACCTGTCAAATTATTTTTGTTTTCCCAGCAGTTCTTGTTAAATATCAAGACCTTACCTCAGTAATTAGATTCTTTGAATTTATCAAACTAAAAACTACTAGGTTGGTTTACATCTTTATATAGTATATCTAATTTGTTTCATTAATAAATTTCTCTATTTTTTTAACTAGTACCAAATCAATCTGTTTGTTACATTCTTTAGTGAAGATATTTCTCCTTCCTCTGCTACCCAGAAAGGTATCACTTTTCCTAAAGATTACAAATGAAAAAAATCATTTTAGCAAAACCAGTCAATAGGGAATTTCTCACATCTAGCCAAACTCCAACCCTGGATTATTTCTTCATTTTCTGTTTCTATTCATAATAAACATTCTGCTGAATGAAGCTGTAAGAAGTGATATAAATGTCTTGACTAAGATCACAGCAGAGTCAAATGGATCCTCACTGCCACAAGGTAGTTCTTTTGCTCTTCCATAATTGATTATCTATCCCATTCATCATAATAGAGTTGTTTAAACTTTATCTTCTGGTTTCCCCTTGCTTCTCTGCATTGCTCTATATTATTGGGTAATGGAGAAGTAAAAAAAATCCTGCAAGGATGTGGAGTTGGAGGCTTTTGCCACCATTAGTATAAAGGTTAGTGTCTTTTCCTAAAATAGTATACCACCAGTGTAACTGAAGATATTGACTAATAAGCCTGAATCTGGAAGTGATGAATGCTATAGATGCTGTCATAAATATTTATGTAGTTTATATAACTATAGTAAGCTGAGCAGTAAGCGAGCTAAGCAAGGGAACATTTTGGAAATTAAGCATCAGAGAAGTAGCTCAGTAGATGGACTTGTTTGGTTGTTTTGTTAGTCAAGCACATTATGGGTCAACACAACTTAGCACTAGTTGCATTTATTAAACTGAGAAACTACATCTCTCAAGGGACTTTAATTTACAGTCTACAATTATGCAGTTGTAAGTTGTCCTGACCATGTATGCTTCCCACATGCTAACTGTTCTGGGTCTTCAAGGGTGTGTGTAATCACTTTGTGGATACTCTGCATTTTGGGGGAATGGGGATAATTATAAGTAGAAAATTATGTAGATTTGTTTGCTCTGCATTTTTAGTAAATGTTTCAATGAAGTTTGAGTATTAGTGGCTCTTATGTTCAGGAGAAATAAATTAGTAAAGGGTATAGAAGCATAGTGGTGATGGGAAGTCAACCACAAAGACTATTCCTTAAATTCCTAAAATATTAGAATAAAAGCTAAGTGACTACTGCTCTAAGGCACCAATCCAAACTGCTGGTGTGGGTTAGAAGAGTAAGTGAGCAAGTCCTAGTCTTGGAAGTGAGATGGACCAAGGAAAATTGAAAAATTAGTGGCACACAAGGGCAAATATTGATATCCACGTCCCTGCTACCAAAGAAAGGTGCTTCCTTGTGTTCTTCATCTTATGGCAGCTATTCTATCTCACTCCCTCTCAGCCATTTAACTTACTGTAACTCCCACTTCACCAGATATCTTGCCTGAGACTTTACAGATTGCTGCTTAATACCCTGGAAAGACTTCTAGTTGGCTCAGATCATCAAACCTGATGATTACCTACCTGAACTCATTCCTCAGTGATTATTGAACTCTCACTGCATCATATTCTTCCCCCTTCCCAGTGATTCTAAACTCCTATCATTGTTTAAACCCTTATCCTTTGTCCCTCACTGATTTCTCCTTTCTTTCCTGCCACTTGTATCCGCCTCTAAAAGCTACCCATTCCTTTGGCTGTACTCTTTGGAATACCTGCTTCAAAAGCAACAAATTAGTTCTCATTTTAAACCTTTTCCATTTTCTTTCATCTTCCTCTTCTCATCAAGACTTGGCTCTCTCCTGAGGACATTAGCTTTCGTGGCTATTCTTTTCAAACCCTGACCATGATTTCACTCATTCCCTGACTCATTGGTCAAGGTGAGAAGTTAAAATACTTCTTACTCCCCATTGTTAACAGGTTTCCAAAATTTAGGTAACAAATATGGATTGCATGAAACTCAAAAGTAATTACTCTTACTAAATTACTTACCAAATTAATTGCTTGGAGTTCATTCAATCCATATTTACTACTTAAATAAAATTCTTGTAGTTGTTATCAAATACCCTTTAGAACCTCTCCTATTTTCTTTTTTTAAATTAAAAAAATATTACTATTTTTATTACAGCTCTTAATTTTCAAAATGTATGCATGAATAATTTTTCAACATTGACCATTGCAAAACCTTGTGTTCAAAATTTTTCCCTCCCTTCCCCTCTTCACTTTCCCTAGATGGTAAGTAATATGATATATGTTAAACATGTTAAAATATATGTGTTAAATCCAGTACATGTATGCATATTTATACAATTATCATGCTGCACAAGAAAAATCATATCAAAAAGAGAAAAAAAGAGAGAAAAACACAATGGAAGCAAATAACAAAAAAGAGTGAAAATGCTGTGTTGTGATCCACACTCAGTTCCCACAGTCTTCTCTCTAGCTATAGATGACTCTCTTTATCACAGGATCATTGAAACTGGCTTCGTTCATCTCATTGTTGAAAAGAGCCACATCCATCAGAATTGACCTTTTTATAATCTTGTTGTTGTCGTGTATAATGATCTCCTGATTTTGTTCATTTCATTTAGCATCAATTCATTCAGTTTCTCCAGGCCTCTCTGAAATTATTCTGCTGCCTACCTTCTTTTTTTTTTAAATGGATATATTTTTTACAATTTTGTCAAATATTTCCTAATTACATGTTGATTTTTTTTTTAACATTTTGAGTTTCAAATTCTTTTTTCCTCTTACCCCTTCCCACCTTGAGAAGATAAGCAATTTGCTGTCAGTTATGTGTGTGACATCATTCAAAACACATTGCCATACTAATCATGTAACAGAAGAAAATCCAAACAAACAAAAAATAAATGCAAAAAAAAAAGGATATTTCAATCTTCATTCTGAGTTCATTAATTTTATCTCTGGAAGTATTTAGCATTTTTCAACATGAGTCCTTTGATTCCAAATAATTCCATTTTATTGTTGAGAATAACTAAGTCATTCACATTTGATTATCATATGACTGTGCTGTTACTATATACAATGCTCTGGTTTTGCTCCTTTCCCCTTACATCAGTTCGCATAAGTCTTCCAAATTTTTTCCGAAATCATCCTGATTGTCTTTTCTCTCTTTAACCCAGTTCTGATAAGAATAAGGTTTTAGCACTACTAGCTCTCTACCTCCTGTTGCCTTCCACTAAACTGATTCATTCACACCTTGCTTGTATGCAGTGATTGCTCCATTTTGCCTCTCCCTACCCAATTTTATTTTTTAGGATCATCCCATCACACTCAACTTAATCTCAAATCTATCTATGTATGCACTTTTGAATTACCGTAGTAATGATAACATTCTTAAAAGTTAACAGATAACGTTTTTCCTACATGAGAAGCAAACCATTTGACCTTATTAAATCTCTTATAATTGGTCTTTATATTTACCTTATGTTTCTTTTGATTCTTACAGGTCAGATTTTCCATTCAGTTTTGATCTGTTCCTCAAGAATACCTGGAAGTTCTCTAATTCATTAAATACCTAATTCCTACCCCCTAACCCTCCGTGCAGTATTACATTCAGTTTTGCTGGGCAATTTATTCTTGGTAGTAGACCCAGGTCCTCTATTGCTCTTTGAATATGTTGTTCCAAGCTCTTCAGTTTTGTTTTTTTTTTAATGTAGTAGAAGTTGCTAAATCTTGTGTTATCCTGACTGTATTTCCATGGTAGTTAAATTGTTTGTTTCTAATTGTAGTATTTTCTTCTTTGATCTGGGAGCTTTAAAACTTAGTTATGGTGTTCCTGTGAGTTTTCATCTTATGATCTCTTTCAGATAGTTATCTGTGGATTTTTTTTTCAGTTTCTATTTAACCCTTTAGTTCTCAAACTTCAGGGTAATTTTCCTTAATAATTTATTGAATTATAATGACTAGACTGTTTTTAATCACAATTTTCTCATAATCTGATTCTTAAATTGTCTCATCTAGACTTGTTTTCAGGTAAGGTGTTTTTCTAATGAAATGTTTCATCTTATCTTTGATTTTTTCATTTTTTTGATTTTATTTTATTATTTCTTGATTTCTTGTAAAGTTTTTAGCTTCCACTTTTCCAATTCTAATTTTTAAGGAATTATTTTCCTCCTTAAATTTTTGGATCTCTTTCAAATTGCTTGGCTTTCTTCTCATAATTTTCTTGAATTATTTCCCCCCTTCCCACTTATCAACTTCTCTTATTTGTTTTTGAAATTCTTTTTAAGCTCTTCCAAGAATTCTCTTGGGGGTTGTGACCATTTATTTTTCTTTGAAGTAGAAGTAGTTGTTCTGATATCACTATTTTCTGAGTTTGTACCTTGTTCTTCTCTAGCACCATTGTAGTTACCTGGGGTTAGGTTATTTCCTTTTTGCTTAGCTTTTTTTTTTTTTAATAGTTTATTTCTTGACTGTTAACATTTATATTAGACTTTGGTCCCAGTGTATGAAGCATAATGTCTCAAGCTTCAGGTTTTGTTTTGTTGTTTTCTGCTTTTTTTTTTTCTTTGAACTCTATATGGGTACTTGATATCAGGTACTCCTCTCTGCTCCTAAGCTTTGACCAGAGCCTTCAGCAATACTGTCACATAAATTCTCTTACTCTTTATAGTCCCTCTGTTATCTTCAAGCTCTGCCCGGGAACTGAAACCAGGAACTTTGTTCTCTTTTTTTCTTTTCTTGTTGCTAAATCTAACATTTGTAATACAATATTGAATAATAGTGGTAATAATGGGTATCCTTGGGGGCAGTTAGATGGCGCAGTGGATAGAGCACCAGCCCTGAAGTCAGGAGGACCTGAGTTCAAATCTGGTCTCAGACACTTAACACTTTCTAGTTATGTGACCCTGGACAAGTCACTTATACCCAATTGCCTCAGGAAAAAAAAAAAAGGCATCCTTATTTCATCCCTGATCTTAATGGGAATGTTTCTAGCTTATCTCCATTACATATATTGCTTGCTGATTTTAAATATATATTGATCATCATTTTAAGGAAAACCATTTATTTCCATGTTTTCTAATGGGAATGGGTACTGTATTTTGTCAAAAGCTGTTTCTGTATCTATTGAGATAATATGTATGATTTCACTTAGTTTTGTTATTGATATGGTCAATTATACTGGTAGTTTTCCTAATATTGAATCATCCCTGCATTCCTGGTATAAATCCTATCTGGTCCTACTGTATAATCCTTATGATATATTGCTGTAATCACCTTGATAGCATTCTACTAGACATTTTTGCTTTTGATATTTATTAGAGAAATTGGTCTGTAATTTTCTTTCCCTGTTTTTGCTCTTCCTGGGTTAGGTAGCAGCACCATATTTGTGTCATAAAAGGAATTTGATAGGATTCCACTTATTTTTCCAAATAGTTTATATATTATTGGAATTAAATATTTTTTAAAAAAGGTTTGGTAGAATTCATTTATAAATCCATCCTGCCCTGGAGATTTTTTTTAGTGAGTTCATTGATGACTGGTTCAATTTCTTTTTTCTAAAAGTGCAATTTATATTCTTATAAATACTCATCCTCTTCACTTAGATTGTCAGACTTATTAATGTATAGTTGAGCAAAATAGTTCCTAATTGTTTTGTTTTCTTCTTCATTGATGGTGAGTTTTCTTTCATTTTTCTAATCAAATTAACTAAAAATAAACTAAGAAAACTTTGTTTCTCCCCCAAAAAACAGCTATTTGTTTTATTTGTTAGTTTAATAGTTTTCTTTCAATTTTATTAATCTATCCTTTGCTTTCAGAATTTCTAATTTGGTAATTTATTAATTTGTTCATTTTCTACTTTTTTTAGTTGCATGCCCTTTTTTTACTTGCATAAGCATTTAGAGAGCTTTGGCTGCATCCTACAAGTTTGATATATTATTTAATTATTGTCATTCTCTTTGATGAAATTATTGATTGTTTCTATGATTTGTTGTTTGACCTATTCATTCTTTAGGATTAGATTGTTTAGTTGAACTTCTTTTCTGCTAGTGACCACAGCCAGGCAGGATCCTGTCCCTCTGCTATCACATTCACCAGCATGTATTTCATCTTTCTCATACACAACCACATCCTAAGACCATGGTCAATGTACCTAGGCCTCAACTCCAGGGAATGTTCTATCCTAATTTTTTCTTTGATTTCTTAAAAATAGTAGCAATTGGATGGGAAAATACCCTTAAAGGGGAGCTCATTTGATAAATGAATTTTAAATTTGGATTAACTAGAACTCAGCATCTCTATGGTGCCTTTTAGCTCTAAAGTTCTATAGTTCAATGATTGAGCTGTTTGTTTTAAGTAACAAAAGGCCAAATCAATGCTCCCAGCAGGAAGTAAATATATATAAAAAAAGACTGTCTTGTAAATATTTATCTCAGAAGAAGTCTTTAAACTTTAGAACTATTTTAAAAATGCATATGACGTGTGAGAGTGAATACATGAGCATAATGTTGATTGAACTATAAAAACTTTTTAAAAGAGTTAGTTGGGTAAAATATGCACTATTTTAACAATAGGAAAACAACAAACAAAATCTGGTGAAAAGCTAGTATCAGCTTGTCTTTGGGGATTAGTTCTAGTAACAGATATGTTCATTTGCATGTTCTTTGAAGTTTTTTTGTTTGTTTTTTAGTAAGGTGGTAAAAGTTTTGGATTGGTACTCATGTAATTTGAGTTTTTGTTCCTGTTCAACTAACTAACTAGCTGTGTGACCTTAGGAAAAACCATCTCCCTTCTCTGATCTTCAGTTTCCTTAACAGTAAAATAAATGGGTAGGGTTAGGAAATTTCTAAGGTCCCTTCAAAGTCTAAAGTTCTGTCAATCTGTGCCAAAATGTATGTTTCCATTTCTTAAAGAGCAAATTTAGTTTTTTTTAAGCAAGACAAAACCCAAGATCTGTACCTGTTTCTCACTATCTCATTTCTAATAGACCAAGAAAATAATGACTCTGTTATCTAAGACACATTTTAGGTCTGGGAGATTAAGTGACAGACAGCTTGATGAGTTAGCCCTGTTTAGACAGTGGAAATGAGATTATTACTGTGTAATCTGGGCTTTTGTTTTTACTGCTTGAGAAATAACACAACGTACAAAATCTTCAAAATGAACTTGTCTTTTAGGCTACTAAAGTGAGTGATCGATATTGATCGAATTGATCGATATTTGAAATAGTGTAATTCCTATTGTGACTATCGCTGAAATAAATGTTGTTGGTGTAAAAGGAAACTATCTTCCTTTCTTGGTTTTAAGAATAATGGCTATATTTGTCTTTATCTGGATAATTGCTGAGTTCTGCTGGTCTAGCTTTGCATGTGAACAGTGCCAAAAAAAGGATTTTAAATGTGGGAGTGGATAAAGGTGGGATGTTCACTGAGCATATCTAGTGAGCATCCTCAACTCTGAGACATTTTTTAATTGATGTTTTCTGTTACTTACATCACCATAGTATCCCATTCATTCCTCCCTTTCCTCCTGAGAGGCATTCTTTATGACAATAACTGATCAACTAACTGATAAATACATTGAGAAAGTTTGAAAATCCATGCAGTGTATAATAATTGTGGACTTCCAATCTCTACAAAGATGTTGGTTAAGGATGTCCCTCATTTCTTGCATTCTGCTTAATCTTTATAATTTTGTTATACTTACTTTTGGTTATTTGGCATGTAGTTCTTTCCATTTTGTGATTAGTGTGTAATTTGCTTTATTTCTTCTTACATCACTATGCCTCAATTCATATAGATCTTTTCATAGTTCTCTGTATTCATAACATATGCCATACAGCACAGTAGTATTCCTTACATTCATGTACTTCAATTTGTTTAGCCATTCCCACTTAATAAGCATCTAATTCATTTTCAATTCTTAACTATCACAAAAAGTTCTGCTACAAATATTTTGGAGTATCCAGGGACTTTTCTTATCAATGATTTCTTTGGGATATAAACCCAGTAATAAATTCTCTGGTTCAAGTATATGTATAGTTTTAATTACTTTATTTGCATAATTCCAAATTGCTGTCTAAAATGGCTGTACCCATTTCCTACATCTATCAGCAGTGTATTAGTGTGCCTGTCTTCCACAACCCCTTCAACATTGAATGTTGTTAATTTTTTTTTACATTTTTTGCTAATTTGCAACAACCTGTGGCATTTTTCTCAAGCTTCCTTGAAGATACTTTGGCTGAAACCAAGAGTGGAGCAGAAGAAATAGGTTATTTCATTCTCTCAGCTTCTTTTTTTTAATTGCCTCTTCCTGACCTTAGTTGACAGAGTAGCAAGTTTTAGATTAGGGTTAAATCATAGTAACAATCAGAATTTTGTAAATGAAGTTTTGTAGTCAAAGACACATTATATGAAATTATAGGAGCCCATCATCTAACTCTACTGTTTTTATAGAGGAATAGTACCCACACACTTAGATCTTCTATTCATTAACACACTTACTTTTCATTATTGTCTTATTCTCAGATTATTAGGACTGTCTTTTGTCTTTATTTGTATATCTAGCACTTAGTATAGAGCCTGGCACTGAAGTATTGCTTTATTAACTGTCTATTTGCCTTGCATAAGAATCCTGAAATGATTTTGTTCTACTTTAGCAAGTAACACTAAGGAAATGGGGTTGGGCTGGGAATGGCTCATAGGCCATCTAAAGCAATACTACAGCATCTGCTAACAGTAAGGACAATTATAATAGCTAATAGTTACACTGTACAGTAGGATTTATAAAATTCTTTATGTATAATAATATTGAAGTTGTGGGAGAGCAACTTGGGAGTTCATAAATGGGAATAGTTAGTTATAGAGTAATCCAAATAGCAGAAGTGGATGTTTCTCTTCTGGATGCATTATGTGCTTGTGTGTGTTTCCATGACCTAACTTATTCAGAATTTTAGAACTAAAAGAGTGACAGAATTGGAATGAAGAAAAACTGGTCTTCTCATTTCAAGTCTACTATATTGTGCTTCCTCTTAACACTTGAATATTCATTTTTAGATCTAGGATTATTCCGAACTATTGGATTTCTGCTTCCTATGTTACTTTTAAGAGTTAAACCATTTTCTTCTCAAATATATAGAATGGCAGTTTTCTGATAATTCCTGATAATTCTGATAACACCCTCTATACATTTACTTAAGTGTTCAGCCTAGTACTAGTAAAAGAGAAAAAAACTTAAATAAGGAAATATCTTCTGTTAATAGAATAAGGCTGACTACAGCTGACAATGAGATTTAGCATTATAATTTCTTGTAATATAATGAATTTGTTTTTCTTAATGGAAGTTTAATCATATTGCAAAAGCTTTCAAATATGTAATTTGGTTTTGCTTTTTTAAGACTGTACTTTTTTAAAAAAAACAATCATTGAAACTATTCCATCTTTGATAAAACTAATAATGTAGATTTGGAAAAAGTATGTTAATGTTTGCATGGCCAGAAAACCATGTGTTTGACTTCTGTGTACTACTAATGTATCAGAAGAAAGAAGTTTTGCTTTTAAATTAAAGTCACATAATAAAAGGGCTGAGAAATGAAGCCTTCTGAAAATGTTAATGCTATACTACCAATTCCCTTAGTCTGGAGGCATAATAGAAGAAAATGGTCTCTCAGACCAATGACTGTTTTAACTTCTAGTTTTCTTTTTTCAAGTACTATAGTGTTTCTATAACTCCTAGAGAGTTAGTCCTTTTTTTTTTATTAAAGCTTTTTTATTTGCAAAACATATGCATAGGTAATTTTTCAACATTGACCCTTGCAAAGCTTTCTGTTACAAATTTTTCCTTCTTATCCCTTACCCCCTTTACTAGATGGCAGGAAGTCTAATGCATGTTAATTATGTTAAAATATTTGACATATCAATATTTGCATATATATATATATATATATATATTTATACAGTTATTTTGCTGTACCGGGAAAAAAAAACCTGAGAAGGAAAACATAATGCAAGCAAACATCAATAGAGAGTGTGAAAATGCTATGTTGTGGTCCAGACTCAGATCCCACAGGCCTCTCCCTGGGTGTAGATGGCTTTCTTTATCACTGAACACCTGGAACTGGTTTGAAACATCTCATTGTTAAAGAAAACCATGTCCTTCAGAATTGATCATCATATAGACTTATTGTTGCTGTGTACAATGATCTCCTGGTTCTGCTGATTTCACTCAGTATCAGTTCATGCAAGTGAGAATGAGTCTTTAAGGGGATTTTAATGCATCTTTTGTATATACCTTTAATGTACTTTGGCTGAGACATTGAAGTCATGTGTGTTTGGTAGGACAGAATCCTAGAGGCATTTCCCAGTAAGAATAGCCATAGGCAGGGGCAGCTTGATCTTTGAACACATCTAATTTATGAAAGTTTACCTAAAATAGCTTAGATCAAAATTTAGCAGGGAGGAGGAATTAGAATAAGCTACTTCCCTTCTCCCTTGTAAAGCAATATTTAGGACAAAGTTCCTCACTTTTCTTCCCCCCCCCCATTTGCTTTTGCTTTATATTTTATATGGTGGGGTGGATGGATACTTTGACTTCTAAAAATACTATTTTAAAGCTTTGGAAGACCACTAGATTCAAAGTTAGAAAGCCTGGATCAAAGTATTGGCTCTGCTATTGACTTATTGTGTCACCTTAGTAGGTATGTCATTTCTCTCTGGATGTCATTTTTCTCACATGTAAAATAAAAAGTTTGGACTGTGGGCTACCCAAAACCCTCTGCTTTGATCTTCCCCAACTCCATGTTTTAGAAGATTAAGCATTACAGAGAAATTACAGCCTTGTTTCTTTTTTAATTCGACTGTAAAATGAAGGAATTGGGTTAGATACTCACTGTCCTAGCTCTAAAATTCTGGTTCTATGATTTCCACAGGACAGTTTTTCAGAGTGAAATTCAGTGTGCTAAGGAAGGTAAAGTTAACACCACACTGCAAATTTAGAAAAGCATTCATTTTCTTTGGTAATTTTGTGGCCATCACATTTATATCATGTATATTTAGTAAGTACTGGTTAAGTAAAGTTAGGCAAGAGAATCATGTAAATCTACTTACATGAAGTAAAGGAGTAGGTGGTAACAAATGTTGAATTTTGTGTGCCTACTATGCATATCCTTTTTTTTAGGCTGGTTGGGGAAAGTTTTGTTTTGTTTTTTGAGCCACTCCATAAAATAGAACTTCCTCTCCTTCTAAATGAAACAAGCTGTTTTTATTACCACCTGTAGAAATTGGTGTATATCCATTCATACTGTTTTGGTGGTGCAATGGATCCTGGGCAAGTCTCATAATCTTATTTATCTCACTTTCCTCCTCTGTAAAATGAACTAGAGAAGAAAATGACAAACCACTCCATTATCTTATCCTAGAAAACCCTAAATGGGCTCATGAAGTGTTCGGCATGACAAGGGGGAAAAATGACTTAAGTCACAGCTGTTTTGGCTTAAATTAAAAACTTAATTAAGAAAGGGAAGTGAAGTTGATTCCCTTAACTAACCTTTGTCTTTCACATTTTGTTTTGTTTTTACTATTGTCTTATTCAAAATTCCAAGTAAAAGTGATCAGGATTTTGATGGTTATTTAATTGTCTTTGAATAGTTAGGGCATGCTGTAACAAAGTAATCATAATTTATTTAAAACTAAATGAATACTCATGTGGATGAAAAAGAAAACCTGGTTAATATAGCATCTTAAATTAGTTTCTAACACACAAATCAAGCACTGCCTTTTCTACTTGTTGCATGTTTAATTTTCTTCTTAGCGTAATTCTTTGCATATTTCTGTATGCCTTTTGGTAGGAGATTATGTTGTATCATGTACTCTAGTTATACTGATTATATTGTTATTTTTTTCTAATAAAAATCATACTATTATTAAGAATATATCTGACCTTAAGGAAAAAGAGTTAGTGGGTTAATTACCCCATGAAAGATAATAGATGAATAATCTGAATGCTGCATTGGAATCTCTGAAGTATTAAATGAGCCAGAGGAAGGCTTCAGTATGCTTTATCATATAGAAGAAATAGGGTTCTTGTTTGGTTGGTGTTAGAAAAAAAAAGCCAAAATTTATTTTTGTAAGGTAATCATCAAATTTTGGAGCTGGAAGGAAACCTAGAGCTGGTTAAAGCCTGTCATTTTCTGGTGGAGAAAACTGAATATTAAGTTAAATTACTTAGTTTAACCAAAGTTAAATTACTTTGTAACCAGTTGGCTACAAAGACCTGACTAGATGCCAAGTCTCCTTTACATTTTCGGAATCGTATTCTTTGTATTACACTACATTGCTTTTATTTGTGATTAATTGCATATGTGACTTTAATCTCTGATGATTTAAAATTTTCCTGCTATGAATAGAAATGTTTTATTTCTCTATGGGGAGATCTTTTTGATTTGTGAGAGTGAGTTTAGATCTACTTATTGTTTCAAAGCACTTAGTAGGTGCTAAATGCTAAAAATACAAAGAAAAACAAAAACAAAAAAATTCCCCTAGGTTAAGGAGCTCACAATTTAAGAGAGGGGATAAACAACTAAGGTAGAAACAAGATCTATACAAGATCTCAAATGGAGGTGATTTCAGAAGGAAGGTTCTAAGATTATGGAGGATTGAGAAAACCTTTTTATAGAGGGTGAGATTTGAAGGAAGTCAAAGTTATGGACAGAAATGAGGAGAGAGAATTCTGGGCTTTGAATGAATTTCTCTACCAGAAAATGACAGGCATTAACATTAACCTCTAGGTTTCCTTCTAGCTCCAAAATCTGATGATTACCTTATAAACCTTTTTTTTTTTTTTTTGAAATTTTGGTATTTTTTTCTAACACCAACCAAACAAGGACCCTAGTCTTTTATTTGATAACACACACTGAAGCCTACCTCTGGCTCATTTAATACTTCAGAGATTCCAATGCAGCATTCAGATTATCCGTCTGTCATGATAGTGATTTTATTATTTTGTTTTATGTTTTTATACCTACTGTTCTTCTAGGTGTTAATTATAACACAGTATTTACTTAAAAGATAGCCTTAAAAGTTTTAACAAAACCAGCATGGAAATACTAAAACAATAAGACTAATACCAAATAGCCTATTTATTATATATGTCCAAACCTCCTTAATTTGGATGTTATTAATAAATCTCCGGCAAATTCATACTCTGTTGGAATTGAAAATTTCCTTAGTAAAAATTACCAATGTAATCACAAGTTCCCAGCAGAGTGTTTGAAGAAAAATTTTAAGCACTTTAGAAGCATGTAAATAACATGTTAATTATACATGATTTGTATTTATTAAACAAGCCAGGCAAGACATAGTTGTTAAGGCTTTGTCACTGATAAGCTTGGAATAAACAAACTGACAGATTAGATAAGCAGAAGAATGAATTGACTGGGAAACTAGAGTATTTTGTTTTTTTAATATAACAAAAAAAATTATGGATTTTCTCCTAAATAATGAGGTGTTGGCAATGATACACTTAGACAACTGACTATTTTATGGTAAAACTGATATCTCTAAATTTCCTTAAATATATACTTTTTTTTTCATTTAGCTTTCTACCTTCTCTATAATTCCTCTTCCCTCCCCCCATTAATCTACTACCAAGTTGTATTAATGTCAATGGAATAAGTGTCAGGTAGTAGCTCTAGGAAAAATGTTTATTATTTTGCATTTGATGTTAGGTGTGTGTACATGGATCTGAATATGCTTTTGTGTATGTCCACACACATATATCACACTTGCTCTTTATTGTCCATCTAACTTTGAAAAGAAATAAGTCTTCTTTAAACTTTTAGTGAGGGAAAATATTTTTGTGGGTACATCCTTTTTCTGTCTTTTCTATCTTTTTCTAACTAGAGTTCTCTAGTTATTTTTTTATTTATTCACCATTCTGAAATGACTAAATTTTCTTTTTTTTTTACTGTTCTTTTATCTTATAGCAAGTATTTATTTTCTATCTCCCCCTTTCTCTCTTTTTATTCCCTTCTTACCTCTAGAAACAAAAAATAATAATGGAAACAAACCCTTGTCTAGTCAATCAAAACAATTTTCCAAATTAGCCATGTCCAAAAATGTTTCTCATTCTACTTAAGTTTCAGCTCTCTGTTAAGAAGTGTATCAGACTTAACCTAGTACTTTTAATTGCTCTCTGAAGTTTTTTCAAAATTGTTCTTTTACAGTATTGTTATAGCATAAATTTTCTTGGTTCTGCTCACTTCAGTCTATGTCATTTCATCAGATCTTCTCAGATTTGACTGTATCTTTTGTCATTCCTTATGACAAAAGAGTTTTTTATTCTATTTTGTGCACCATAGTTTGTATGACCATTCCCAGTTGAATTTTCTGAAACTAAATATGTTCTATTTTGAATATTAAATGACATTAAGTTCAAGTAGATTTACAGAGAAATTGGCTAGGGAATAAATAAGAAAGGTAATAATTAAAGGATTTTGCATCTTGAAGGGATTGGTAATATGATCTATCTAAATCAATCACCTCATTTTATATAAAGAAATCGACTCCTAAAGAGGGTGTTATTTGTTCAGAGTGACTGAGCAGTGCTGAAAGTGTTGGAACTATAACACATTTTAAATCTTAGACTAGTGTTTTTTCTCCTGTCAACTGTCAGTAATGCTTTGTAATTCTGGCTCACGAGAAAATATGGTGTATACCAGGTCTTATAGTTGAATGGAACTTTTGAAGTGTTATTTAAACACACCCTAATTGGAAGCATGAATCCCTCCAAAATCTTTTTTTTTCTCTCAGTAGTATTTTATTTTTTCAAATATATGTAGAGGTAGTTTTCAACATTCATTTCTGTAAGATTTTGTGTTCCAGGTTTTTTCTCCCTCTCTTTTCCTCCTCCCTTCTCCCCCAAGACAGCAAGCAATTCAATAGTTAAACATATTTCCATATTTGTCATGTTGTGTAAGAAAAATCAGACCAAAAAGGGAAAATACACAAGAAAGAAAAAAGCTAATTAAGAAACAAAAAAGGTGAAAATACTATGCTTTGATCCACATTCAGTCTCTAATTCTCTCTTTTTCCATTCCAAATTTACTGGATTATCTTGGATTACCACATTGTTGAGAAGTGCTAAATCTATCACAGTTGATTCATCACATAATCATGCTGTTATTTTACAATGTTCTGGTTCTGCTTGCTTTTCTCCATCAATTCATATACATCTTTCTAGGCTTTTCTGAAACTAGCCTTCCAATCTTTTCTTATAGAACAATAATTTTCCATTACATTCATACACCATCATTTATTTAGCCATTCCCCAATTGATGGGCATTAATTCAATTTCCATTCCCTTTCCGCTAAAAACAAAACAAAAAACTCCCAAAAACAAAAACCTGCTATAAACTTTTGCACATGTAGGTCCTTTCCTATACAGATTCAGTAGTGATACTCTTGAATCAAAGAATATGTACAGTTTGATAGCCCTTTGGGATAGTTCTAAATAGCTTTCCAGAATTTCACTACTATACCAATGATGCATTAGGGTCCTGGTTTCCCCATATCTCCTCCAACATTTTTCATTATATTTTCCTGTCATTTTAGCCAATTCCAGAAAATTCTTAACAAGTAATCATCTTGTCTCTACTGAACCTTTTTAGGAAATTAACCATCTCATGAACACAATCTGTACTATTTCTAAATGTTATTGTTATGAAGATTTCCTTAGAGTTAAATCTGTTTCACTTTCACTCACTGATCCAAGTTGTTCTCTCCTTAGACCTGATATCCATCCTAATGCACTGGAAAATGCTTTAGGTGTAGCTGGCAGTACTCATGGAAGTAGCTGGCAGTAGCATGGAAGGGAACTAGGCATATGAAACTTGGTATAAAAGAAGGAGCCCTGGACTAAGTAAGGAAACCCTTTCTTTGCCAATAACTAGCTATTTGACTTTGGTTTAACATCCCTAGATTTCATTGAACTCTTTTGTAAAACAAAGAGGTTAGGTAAGATATAAGATATAGAACATTTTTATTTTCAGTAATAGATCACACATGTGTCTGTGTTTGAAATGAGGTTTTTGTTTTTTTAGTGACTTCTAATTTTGATGACATCTTGGAGATTGTAGGTTACATAATAACTCTGGTGGTTAATGTGTTAGCTAATTGTATCTCTTTTGAAACTGGGGTAACTGGGGGCCCCCAAAATTTGCTTTTTTTAAAGCTAACAGACCACATGTTGAGATGCCCAGGGGATGAATAATCTTTTTTTTAATTTTATTTTATTTGCATAACATATGTGTGGGTAATTCTTCAACAATAACCCTTACATAGCTTTCCGTTACAAATTTTCCCCCCAACTCCCCATCCCTCCCCTAGATGGCAGGATATCCACTACATGTTAATTATGTTAAAATATTGGCAAATCGAATATATGTATACATATTTCCAAACTTATCATTGTTGTGCAAGAAAAATCTTATCTACACAAACGATATATCAGATAAAGGAAACACAATGTAAGCAAACATCAATCAAGGAGTATGAGAATGTTATGTTGTGGTCCACATTTCGCATCCCTCTCTCTGGGTGTATATGGCTTTCTTCAGTGAACAATTGGAGGTGGTTTGAAACGTTTCATTGTTGAAGAGGGCCATGTCCATCAGAATTAATCATCATATAGTACTGTTGTTGCCGTGTATAATGATCTCCTGGTTCTGCTCATTTCACTCAGCATCAGTTCATGTAAGTCTCTCCAGGCCTCTCTGAAATCATCCTGCTGGTCGTTTCTCACAGAACAATAATATTCCATAATATTCATATACCATAATTTATTCAGCCATTCTCCAATTGAAGGGCATCTATTCAATTTCCAGTTTCTAGCCACTACAAAAAGGGCTGCCACAAACATTCTTGCACATGTGGGGCCTTTTCCTTCCTTTATGATTTCTTTGGGATATAAGCCCAATAGAAATGTTGCTGGGTCAAAGGGTATGCACAGTTTGATAACTTTTTGAGCATAGCTCCAAATTGTTCTCCAGAATGGTTGTATCCGTTCACAGATCCACCAACAGTGCATCAGTGTCCCAGCCCTCCCACAACCCCTCCAACATTCATCATTAACTTTTCCTGTCATTTTAGCCAATCTGACAGGTGTGAAGTGGTACCTCAGGGTTGTCTTGATTTGCATTTCTCTGATCAACAGTGATTTGGAGCACCTTTTCATATGACTATAAATAGTTTTAATTTCATCCTCTGAAAATTGTCTGTTCATATCCTTTGACCATTTATTGATTGGAGAATGGCTTGAATTTTTATAAATATGAGACAATTCTCTGTATATTTTAGAGATGAGACCTTTATCAGAACCCTTGAATGTAAAGATGATTTCCCAATTTATTACTTCCCTCCTAATCTTGTCTGCATTGATTTTGTTTGTACAAAAACTTTTTAACTTAATATAGTCAAAGTTATCTATCTGGTTTTCAATTAAGAGTTCCAGTTCTTTGGACATAAATTTATTCCATCTCCATAGGTCTGAGAGGTAAACTATATTACATTCCTCTAATTTACTTATAGTATCACTCTTTATATCCAGATCATGAACCCATTTAGATCTTATCTTGGTATGTGGTGTTAGATGTGGGTCAAGCCCTAATTTCTTCCACACTAGTTTCCAGTTTTCCCAGCAGTTTTTGTCAAATAGTGAATACTTATCCCAAAAGCTGGGGTCTTTGGGTTTATCAAAAACCAAATTGCTATAGTGATTGCCTAGTTTGTCTTGTGATTCTATCCTATTCCACTGATCGCCTACTCTATTTCTTAGCCAGTACCAAATGGTTTTGATGACTGCTGCTTTATAATATAGTTTTAGATCTGGTACAGCAAGTCCACCATCGTCAGCCTTTTTTTTTCATTAATCCCCTTGAAATTCTTGACCTTTTGTTTTTCCAAATGAACTTTGCTACTATTTTTTCTAGATCTGTAAGATAATTTCTTGGGAGTTTGATTGGTATGGCACTAAATAAGTAAATTAGTTTGGGTAATATTGTCATTTTTATTATATTCGCTCGTCCTACCCATGAGCATTTTAAGTTTTTCCAATTGACTAGGTCTGATTTGATTTGTGTGGAAAGTGTTTTGTAGTTTAGTTCATATAGTTCCTGACTATCTCGTGGCAGATAAATTCCCAAATATTTTATACTATCAACAGTTATTGTGAATGGAATTTCTTTTTGTATCTCTTGCTGCTGAACTTTATTGGTAATATATAAAAATGCTGATGATTTATGTGGATTTATTTTGTATCCTGCAACTTTGCTAAAGTTGTGAATTGTTTCTAGTAGTTTTTTAGTTGAGTCTTTAGGGTTCTCTACGTATATCATCATGTCATCTGCAAAGAGTGATAATTTGGTTTCCTCATTACCTACTCTAATTCCTTTAATCTCTTTTTCTTCTCTTACTGCCAAAGCTAACATTTCTAAGACAATATTAAATAATAATGGTGACAGTGGGCAGCCTTGTTTCACTCCTGATCTTATTGGGAATGGTTCTAGTTTGACTCCATTACATATGATACTTGCTGAAGGTTTTAAGTAGATACTACTAATCATTTTAAGGAAAAGCCCATTTATTCCTATACTCTCCAGTGTTTTTAATAGGAATGGGTGTTGGATTTTATCAAAGGCTTTTTCTGCATCTATGGAGATAATCATATGGTTTTTATTAATTTGGTTATTGATATAATTGACTGTGCTAATTGTTTTCCTAATATTGAACCAGCCCTGCATTCCTGGTATAAATGCTACTTGGTCATGATGTATTATCCTGGGGATGACTTTCTGTAATCTTGTTGCTAAAATCTTATTTAAAATTTTTGCATCAGTAGTCATTAGGGAAATGGGTCTATAGTTTTCTTTCTCAGTTTTCTCCCTACCTGGTTTAGCTATCAGCACCATATCTGTGTCATAGAGGGAATTTGGTAGTACACCTTCTTTCCCTATTTTTTCAAATAGTTTATATAGTATTGGGATTAATTGTTCTTTGAATGTTTGGTAAAATTCACATGTAAATCCATCTGGCCCTGGAGATTTTTTCTTAGGGAGTTGATTAATAGCTTGTTCTATTTCTTTTTCCAAAATAGGGCTATTTAAATAATTTATTTCCTCTTCTGTTAATCTGGGCATTCTATGTTTTTGTAGATATTCCTCCATTTCATTTACATTATCAAATTTACTGGCATAAAGTTGGGCAAAGAAACTCCTAATTATTACTCTAATTTCCTCTTCATTGGAGGAAAGTTCTCCCTTATCATTTTTGAGACTAATAATTTGATTTTCCTCTTTCCTTTTTCTAATCAAATTAACTAAAGGCTTATCTATTTTGTTGGTTTTTTCATAAAACCAACTCTTACTTTTATTTACTAATTCAATAGTTTTCTTATTTTCAATTTTATTGATCTCCCCTTTAATTTTCAGAATTTCCAATTTGGTATTTAATTGAGGGTTTTTGATTTGGTCTTTTTCTAGCTTTTTAAATTGTAAGCCCAGTTCATTAATCTTCTCTTTCTCTGTTTTACACAAGTAAGCATCTAGAGATATAAAATTACCCCTTATAACCGCTTTAGCCGTGTCCCACAAATTTTGGTATGTTGTCTCATTGTTGTCATTCTCCTGGATGAAATTTTCGATTGTGTCTATAATTTGCTCTTTCACCCATTCGTTCTTCAGGATTAGATTATTTAATTTCCAAATAACTTGTGGTCTATTTTCTCCTGGCCTTATATTACATATGAGTTTTATTGCATCATGATCTGAGAAGGATGCATTTACTATTTCTGTTTTTCTGCATTTGATTTTGAGGTTTTTATGCCCTAACACATGATCAATTTTTGTATAAGTTCCGTGAACCCCTGAGAAAAAAGTATACTCCCTTCTATCACCATTCAATTTCCTCCAGAGATCTATCATACCTAACTTTTCTAGCCTTTTGTTAACCTCCCTAACTTCTTTCTTATTTATTTTGGAATTTGATTTATCTAATTCTGAGAGAGCAAGGTTGAGATCTCCCACTAGTATAGTATTACTGTCTATTTCTCCTTGCATCTCTCTTA